>OU343221.1:5133959-5232710 GCA_910596185.1 Chrysanthemum makinoi | reverse complement strand
AAGTTTTTAAAAGTGCCTATTTTGTAAATTTATAATCAAACGGCAGATGTTGATTACAGGTCTTTCATTTGATTATAAACTTAAAACATAGGCTCTTACACAATTACACATGAATTATGCAAAGTATACTTCTCAAAATAAACATTTGGATGTTACATATTTTACATCTTGGCTCCGCACCAATCACTTGTTGAGCCGGATGTGACGTTAATCTATCTAAAGAAGCACATGTTCCTACATTGTAAATTCCATGATATTGCCAAATTATAGCCATTGTGCCTAACCAAGAACAATAGTGCATTTTCATAAATTGTAAAATACATTTGGTTGCTTACTTGATATTTCTTATATTCAAGGTACCTATTTTGACCCAAAATATTTAATGCTTCGATACTAAATAAGCAATCCTAGACACGCTGTTAGGCTTTTTTTTTTGTTTTTTTTTAACTATAAGAGGATATTTTGACTGTGCATTGGGTGTTGTGTTGAAAATTGATTAAAATGTTACTATTGTTTTTAGTAAACAGAATCGAAATAGATGGCGACGTTATCAGTGATGAAGCCGAAAAAGCCGGGCTTGAAGAGCCTCAAGAGCAGATTCAAGATCGAATCACTCTTTCTTCCAAGAATGTTAAGAACCTTGAGAAAGGTAATACATTTTGAAATAATCGGTTGGATATTTATATTCTTTGTTCATTTATGTTTGTCTTGTTTATAACAACTGAGTTAAGTTTGGTCATTGTAAATATGCTTTTTGCAATTCACTTGTAAGTTTATGCTATAGTACACATTGTATGAAACATGTTGTATAGTAGCCGCCATTGTTAATTACCATTTGAATATAGACTACCATGCAATTCTGTCACATTTGGGTATGGAAAGTGTGTCAACCCTAAATATGTATCTGTTTGTGGAATTTTCGTTTGCCTTCTCGCATTAGATCTTTTGAGGAATAGATTGCAACACAATATTGTCTTGAAAAGTTGATGACAAACATAGACGATTGAATTTCAGGATTGTAGCTTATAGTTACTATGTTAAGTATTTTTTATGCCAGGATTGTAGCTTATAGTTACTGTGTTAAGTATTTTATGCCGTATTCCGTGCGACTTCAAAGCTCACTGTGTTCAAAATGTAATTGGTTTTGTTCTGCTTTTAATTAACAGTTTGTGTTGATTTGATTCGTGGGGCCAAAGACAAGAAACTAAGAGTCAAAGGACCAGTTAGAATGCCAACCAAGGTCCTCAACATCACAACCAGGAAGTCTCCTTATGGTGAGGGTATTTAACTTTTCACCCCTTTTAGTAAATAGCGACCACTTTGATGTACCACTCAAGTAATAGGAGGCATGTCTATTTTTATGCAAATGGACATTTATATATCGGGCATTGTTTTTCTGTTGCAGAATTTGATTTGCTAATAATTCTTGCGTTGATGCATTATTTGCGTTTTTATGTAGGAACAAACACATGGGACAGATTTGAGCTTCGTGTCCACAAGCGGACGATTGATCTTTTCAGCTCACCAGATGTTGTCAAACAATCACATCCATCACTATTAAACCTAGGGTCGAGGTTGAGGTTACCATTGCTGATCCTTAGATTTGTTGGTCTGCTTTTTGATTTTGTATTGCCATGCCTTTTCTTTGGTATGAAGATCTTATGATAGCTTTTTTATGGCAATTGCAATTTTGGTGATATACAATCTGACTTGAAGGAAAAGTAGACTCGTGTTTATTATTTAATGTCAAGTTCAATAACTTATTTTGATCTCTATCCTTCTGTTTCTTTTATTGATTTTTATTTGGGAATGTCTAACCAATGCCCTTAGGGCATTGGTTAAGCTTTGTCTTCTTGTGGGTTTTAATTATTATTTAGGTGGGTCCCCGTCCAAATATGCAATTTTGTGTCAACTACAAGGACCATTTATGTAATTAAAACTCACAAGAAGAACAAAGCAATAACCTAGGGCATTGTTAGACATTCCCTATATGTGTGTCAACATTCTATCCACTTGTTACAAATTGCATACTCGAGGTATGCAAGAATAGATGCAAGTGCCTTGATTTTTTCCTAGCCGATGCACCAACGCTTAGTGGTCTATTAAATAGCATGCCTCTTATACAATGATTTTGCTAGAAAAGGTCTCCTTTTTTGGCCAAACTCGAGTCTAATTGATTGTTGGGGCTGATCTATCTTTTGGCGTACCGCTACAAAAATGTTTGTCTCACTAACATGCGAGTATAAGGATTATCCTGAAGTTATAATAGAGTCATTCACATACCCACTGACATACACGTGTATGCAGTAACATATGCACTTCAGACCCTATGCTAGCCAAATCATTATACCAAACAACCCATGTCCCAAACCATTGTCCCAAATAGCCCATGTCCAAATATCAGAAGTCGAAATTTTCCCAGTTTGACTCATTTTATAAAATTATCAAGCCCAACTCCATTGAACATACCATTAACGTCTATAAGGTTGGTTGATTAAGCATTTATCTGACCACCATCATGGTAAAGTGACTTACTTGCACACTTCACTTCAAAACTCCACTGTAGTAGTAGGATAAACATGTTTGCTAATTTCCATCCAGCTGCAAGTATGGCTATAATCCTTAGCCATATGCCCTGGATTATCCAAAAAAGTTTAAAAAATAAGAAAATTATGCCAAATGTAATAGAAAAGTGAAAAAATTTACTGATAAAGAAAGGTATAACATGAGTAGGCAAATATAAAATAAATTGAACCTCGTCCTTAAATAGGAGCTTAAGCGGTTCAATCAAACTTCATATCCTTAGGGAGGCCCCCAACATTATGATGACTCTTGATCGTGTGGGAGTGAGTCCCAATCAAACTCTTTAATGTAGTGCAATAAGTTAAAGCTTGGAAAAATGTCTCTCCTAACGCCTTTTCCCAAAGTTAAAAGCTCAAGATTCCTAAAATAACATGTGTAGCCAGTTAACACAACATTTAATGAAGAGATACTCCTAATGTAATGAAGCATTGAACAATAGTCACCTCAAGGAAGAAATTGCTTGCATCACAAGTGCATGAATAGCAGGTGTTCAAATAATGTTTACTTTAGTGGCATTAGGATATCGGTGACACATGAATACTTTATATCCTTTGAACATTCCTCAAATCTCAAGTCTATTATATTGTCATTTATTTGTAGCCTATACTGAGATTTAATATATTTAAGGCAAATCAAGTCTATGTGATGATCTCTTCCCAAATTCAAGCATCTCATGTACTCTTCACTTAAACAGGACTGTTATATCGCCGGCATAGGCACGACATAACGACAAGTGAGCAAAGAAGAGATACCCATCGGGAACATAAATTTTTGAAGCATTTTTAGCATGGTTTATGCAGCCATTGTGGTCCCCACTTTGCAAACTTATCTTAGAAGCACAAAGTAAAAGATGGAACTTTTGATAGTGACGAGATTCATCTGAAAGAGACAAATGAGTTAACCTTTCTAGTGTCGTGCATATATGTTGAGGGTATCTCTCCTCATGTGCCTTCTGAATATAGTTGGGAATTAGCAGATATCTTGCGTTTTTATTCCATGGCTCTTAATGACACCACCAATAACACATACATGATATATTCAATAACTATAGTCGGAAGGGTAATAGTTACCAAAAAGAGTCGGCTATAATAGAACAAAGTGTAAGAGAGTATTTGGAAATGCTTTTGCTGTCTGGGGTTTTCATTGTCAGATTATCAAATTTGTACATTCTGATTACTTATGATTAAACTTAAAAGACCGAGAAAAACCTAAAATGTTAATCATTCCATCGATTGCAGTCTTTTGCTAGAATCTACCCGTTGTGGTTAAATCATAGTGACGTGATACTGATTAGGTGGATCATTACCAAGAGGAAGGATTGTCTTCAATGGAATTCAAAAAGTAAGACTTGGGAGTTGGGAGCTCTCTTAGAAATGTATTATTATTAGACACAAGTTTTTAAAGCACGTAAAGTGTATACACCGAGTCAATGAAATAAGCTATATAAATGAATGGAGACATTAGTTCATGGATAGATTATATAAAAGTAAACAATTAAATAACATGTACACGTGGAACGTTTTCTGCATCATTTTTGCAACCTCTGCAACTCGGCAACAAACCGTTACAATAATAAGAAAATCACCTCACTTAGATTCATTTTAATACTTGTATGTAACTGTATAGCAACAATCTTGTTCCAATCACCACTAAATAACCATTGTCCTTCCATATAAATAGAAAAGATTGAGTTGGGGTGTCGCGATATTGGGCTCAAAGGCACATATTAACTTAATGTCCTTTCTCATATATCTCATTTAACATTAAAATCACCAACCATTTGTCCATGTCATTATATTATAGCACAGAAAAAAACACATTAATGGAATAGTCAAAGAGCTTCAATAAGATAGCACTTACTTGCTCATTAATTTATAAATAAGATTAAACGCAACCCATCAAGTTGTAAGAGATCCATAAGTATTGCTAAAGCAATTAGAAATAATAACTTGTATTACAGTATAGATATAAGCTTTTAAGTTGTTTTTCATGACGTGCTACGTACAAATTTGAAGTGGAGTTTATATGGAACATAATCACACCATGAAAAACTTACCACCATATTGTCCTAGGAGAAATAAGCTCGTAGCTTCATCAAGATTCATTGCGTATCGAATTGTTTTAATAAAATGCTCTTGTAATATGTCGCTCAAAAAAATAGTGCATGTAAACCAAATTGGAACCATTATTGCCACAATGACATGAACATTTAGAATGTAACCAATTAATTCCATTCATTACAATAAAAGCATGTGTAAAGTAACACATCCGAGTAGTGCCTTTTTCAACATCTTAAGTAGTCCAAAGGAGTGAGTAGCCACGAGACTACTATTGTGCTATTACCTAAATCAAGTTCTAACGGTTGAAATTAGCAAAAACCAAATTAATTGTTTCTACTAAGCAGATGCACTCACAAACTCCTAAATAAACTTTTTTCTCGTTGGATAAAGTTATATTTTTGCAATCCAAGCTGCTTACCGAATAATATATGACTTATATAAAAAGTTTTGAATAAGCAACTGGAACCATCAGAAAAATAATTGAGAACAGGAAGAAGCATATCATACCCATAGTCCCACACCACCTTAATCTAAGTTCTGTTGCTACATCCTTAATTTCAAATTATTGACAAATAACCTAAAAAAAAATCATATTTGAAGGTTTGGTTTACTTGCCCTTGGAAAATTTTGTTCAGATGTGAAAGAAATTTAACGAAAATATCATTGGCAAAATTCAGTTTGACTTGCTGTGATTGCAGATCAACATGATTACTTGTTGGTTTAAAACCAATTCTGACTTTGGCTATGGTCTCAAGTCATCAATATCAATCCTCTTTCGAACTTTCGATCAGTCCTGGACTTCCAATGTATCTATAGTAAAACACAAAGATACAACAAATGAAGATCAACATGTAACCAAATAAACATGTATTAAAAAAGATCCCAAACTCACCCCTACAAGGCTTCCTAGCAAACCCACACATTCCTCTTTTACAACACTTTGCATGTCCAACGCCTCTTGCATCTTAATCTCAGCCGCGTCACATTTGCTTCAACTTGTCACACCATAACCAGAAGATTCTTACCCGAAGCGAGATGCGCCATGTGGTTCAGCACAAACCTCAAGGTTACCAAGTCACTGTTACTAACGATGGTCGACTTACTTTTGACATTGGCGGTTGCCATTCTCTGTTGTTGGCACGCGTACCGCTAGAACCTTTTTCTAGACCTTCATTAATTCCTACTGACGAGAAAATTTATAAGGATCAGTGTAATGATGTGTCGAGTTTCCTAAATCGCATGATATCTTACTTACCTGGCGGTGTTTGTTTCGTTAGCGCCATCCACAACAACTGTCTACATTTGGTGTCAGAGCATCTGTACCTACCAAGTTAATAAACTATTTAACAGTAGCCTAACATGAACGCTTGTGTGTGAAAAAGCATAGATATTACCTTCGATAACATGGCGAGAGCAGGCATCTACCAAATTATAAGCACCTAAAATATTTATAATTACTTTAATAGATGATCATAATATCATTTATCAGGACTAAAGATGTACTCACTTAAATGCCATCCGTTGATTTGATATATGTGGAATCATGTCCTGCAAATTAACAATAATGATATAGTACTATCAAATAAATATATCTTACTTATAATTTAAAGATTAAATTATAATTTAGATGGTTTTGAGAATTATATCGAATCAGGGTATGCGTTTGATGCTCTGGTGAAGAAGAAACATAGCTGGACTTCATTCCCATTTTCCATTCCTTCCTGTTTTCAAAAATATGTTAAAACGAAACTCGACAAAAAATCGGGATTCTTCACTGTAAAACTAAAAGTCGATATTCTTCTGTAAAACTAAAAGTATTATACTTTTTAGGGATAATTATGTTTAGGAATAAGATATTAGGGTCTATTTATACACAAAAAAAATATGTTAAAAATATATATGGTATATTTATTGTCACAATTGCAATTTCGGTCATTTCTCATATTTCACATTCATTTCATAACGATTCGTACATGGTTTTGCATTTTTCATTAAACGTTATTTTCTTATTAAATAAACGCTATCGCGTGAATATTATTTTGAACATTTGATCCGACACTTCCAAAAATATTCCTAATATATTTTTATACTCATATTAAGACTATAAAAATGTTATTATTAGTTTACCCAATGTTTTAAATTTATTTCGTATATAAATTGTTATGTTTATATAAATTACGATGGTTTCTTAAATTCAACCCGATAAATATTTATTCACTCAAATCTTTCAAGAAATGTATTTTTATAATTTTTAGGACCTCAACATATTTTATCTTGAACCGTGAAAATTTATTTTTATCTAACATATTCAAATGTGTATACAACTTACTAATATTACTTAACAATACAACAAGTTACTACTTACTTTCAAGTAACTTTACATAACTTACACTTATACATTTACATAATAATAATATATATATGTATATGTATCATTAAATACATGATACAACTAGATATGCAAGATCTTTTCCTTTATATACTTACACACTCCAAGACTTTTACTCATTCAACACAATCATTCAAAGTGCAAAGTCAAGTTTCTCTTCCTCTTTTCTTCTCCATAAATCCGGCCACCATAAGGGATCAAGGATGTGATCATCAAAAATTTTCTAATCAAGTTCTACACAATCTAGTAACACTCTTTGTTTAGGTTTTGAAATAAAAACCTAGGGTGTTTAGGATAATCCTTGGTTCACTAAACCTCATCAAGCATTTGTAAGCATAAAACTACATCTCTTACTTTTTCATATATATTTTTCATACATTTTCTTGAAGTCCTCATGATCATATTTGCTCAAGTTGTAGTTTTTATTCATGTTTATCAAATGTTATCACCCATATGTGTCCTATTAATTTTTATAACAAGTATGTACTAATTAGAAGTTTATAAAAATGAGAAGTTTGAAAAATGGATCATCAAAGTCTAGTTGTGGTTTTTGGAGGAAATGGTTACATAAATTTTATATATGTTTATTTAAGTTTGTATATATATTTTAGCCTCACAATGAATATTTATTTTGGTTATGATCAAATGAAGTTGTTTTACTAGTAGGATTGGTGATGAGTAGATTAAGGGAATATTGTGGTGTTGTTTGAGTTAGAATGATTAGAGAAAGATGGTAATTTTAAAATGGGCGAAGCGCATCGAAATTATAATTTTTCGAAAAGTTAGTCATTTTATAAGTTTTATTAAAGATTTAGAAAATAGATTTTTAGTTATGAACGTGGCCTTTTGAACGGACTAAAACGGAGTTATAACGAAAAAGATACGTGGTTTTCAAGTTACGATTTAAAACTACCATTTTCCGGAAAATGTACATGCAGTCCAGATTTTTAACTGACCAAACAGTGGCCTTAAACTTTCTGTGAAATCTCCAAAGTTTAAAAATATATTAGTACACTTAATTACCTTCGCGTGGATATAAAGAACTTGAAAACGGACTTAAAACGAGTGAGTTATGGTTAACCGAACTTTGAGTCAAAAACGTGCTGAAAACACTATTCACAGCTTTAGTAAGATGTCAGGATTTTAATCAAGGTTTTTGAGGGCCTAAACGGACGTTTCGGGGGAAATGGACGTTAAAAACGAGTTAGTTTTCCTATGTATACATTACGTTAAGTCCGACGTAAACTGATTTTTCAATTACTAAAACCGTTACATAGTTTTAACTACATTTTCACCATTAACTCAAAAGTGATTATTTTTGACAAGAAACCGTCACACATTCAAGTAACAATATTTTTATATAACTAGTTTTCAAGTAGCATATTGGGTGATACGTTTTCAAAATCATGCATTCACGACAACATATCATAACTCAAGTCATAACATTCATTTTAGGTCGCGGATAGTTTCGGGCCTCACTTTCGTGCATTTCATTTTGTTAGCATATCAATCACACCCGGTGAGTTCGTAGCCCCTACTTTTACTTGCTTTCATGATGTTTTGGGGAGATACATGCTCAAACTATTTTCACTTACTTTCACAAGTACTTTAAACTTTTACATACTACTGTGAGGTTCATAGTCCCTACTTTATACATTTTCAATTACTTTTGGGGGAGATACATGCTCAAACTATTTTCATTTACTTTCACAAATATTCTAAACTTTGACATACTACTGTGAGTTCATACCCCGCTTTTACTTGTTTAAATTCCTATAAACTATTTGGGGCGAGATACATGCTTATTTATCAAAACATTTAAACTCTTTTGTCAAACAACATTACCTATACTTTAGACTTGATTGCGTTATACTTGATTGCGTTATATACTTGATTGGGTTATACTTGATTTTATATGCATATTATGAACAAACATACAAGAATTAGTGGCTCCAAATTAAGTTGTTGGAAGGCTATTAATTTACAAACATACAAGAATTAGTGGCTCCAAATTAAGTTGTTGGAAGGCTATTAATTTACAAACATACAAGAATTAGTGGCTCCAAATTAAGTTGTTGGAAGGCTATTAATTTACAAACATACAAGAATTAGTGGCTCCAAATTAAGTTGTTGGAAGGCTATTAATTTACAAACATCCCAACACGAGTGTTGGAAGACCCTTGTGGTGACACATATACTTTTACTACTATGATATATATACATACATGATTGACATACTATTTTTAGCATTGGGTTGTAAACACACAGGTTGCAAGTTTTGTATGGGCGGGACTTGGAACTGAGTGGATTTATGATGCCTTTGCTTTGCGAACTATTCTATATAACCAAAAACTTTGCCTTTGTTGCATTAGCGCTCTTTAAAAGCTTTACTTGTTAACCAAACTCTATGAACTCACCAACCTTTGTGTTGACACTTTTAGCATGTTTTATCTCGGGTATCTAAGGCATTCACTTCATGGCATGCATATGGACACAACATAGAGTCGTGGTGACAGCGTCTCTTTGGGTTTTATAAACTTTAAAACATCGTTTGGCTTGTAGCAAACTTGTAACACCCCGACCCGACAAGGGTAAAGATATCACAATACTGGTTTCATATCGAACTTTAAATACTATACAATAGCAAAACCTTACAAAATATCAAAAGAAAACATAAATAACTAATCTTCCAAAATAAATTCAAGATCTCTATGGTAAAGTCTCGCTCTCCACTCTACTCTCAACCCGATCAGCTATCCCATAAGCTTATCTTGAACGCTTAATACTGCCGAGGAAAAGAAAAGTGCGGCTGCTTACAAAGCCCGGTGAACGGATATATAACAAAACAAAAGCTAAAACGAAATATCTGAATAACGAAAATAAAATGAATTAAATACAAAGGATCTTTTAGGATTCTGCGGAAGCACAAATATATACAGAAATCCAAACAACCACATAACAGTTTAGACATCACATAGCACATTAATGACGCAAACACAAACACATCAGAACAACCAAACACTTAGCATATCAAGAGCAAATAGGTTACATATATCCCAACGAAAAGTCCAAAGCTAACAAAACAATTACCAACAAATAAACATGGCATTCAACAGATTAATTAACCTTCACTTAACACATTTAAAACATTAAAGCAGCAGACGGAAAATAGCGATCCAAAACATGGCAGTCACACAAACAAATAGAAACATAGTAGACAAACTATAATTAACAAGACCAAACGAAACATAGCATAACCATTAACAATTATCAAAACAACTTTCATAAAATAAACCAGTTCTCAGATCAAATCCTAACATCAGCAGAGTTTAAACATGGCAGGTCACATATCTGAGATACACTAACATAATATCAGATGACAGCATACGAATCATATTTTAACATATTAATCATATCTTAGCATAGGCGGTAGTCACATAAACATCGAGAAACATAAACATGTATAATAACATATAATAAGCCGAAAACATAATCATAAGCATTTAACATACCAAAACATAATCAGAATACTTATCATATAATTAGCAAATCTGATTTAGTTAACTACCACGAGCAGAACATATCCGATACATCATACTTATCGAAATAATCTCAGAAAATAATTTGGAGTAGCTAGCTCCCAGAAGTTTGTGAAGACGCGTATAGCACACGACATCATTCACCAGACAAATCATATCGGATAACAAATCAGATCTAGGATGCATCCATACGCCTAGCAGATATTGGCCATAACATATACTTGAGCTCATAACAGATACGAGAAAGGGCGGGGAACATCACTCTCTGCCCTAGAGTCATATCAGGGTGCATCACGATACGGACATGGAACCCCATGACTAGTTATATTTGGCTCGGGTGTCAACTAAACTTAGGTCAAACAAATTGTCATAAATGACACAGATCATAATCAAACACAAAGTTCAACAGATAACATATTAGATAACTCATATCATAAGATTCATATTCGGACCAATGAGGTTCATCAATTACACATATCAAAGTCTTCCTAACGAAATGTTCAAATCAGATAACACATGGTTCAATAAAACATAAGTCCAGATAACCAACAAATCACACAATCAGAAAAGGGTTCATAGCAATGGCATTGGAAACCCTAATAAGTAAAATGGAAAGACTAACGAAAGAACATCATAAGGAACCTTTACTAAGAAGGTCAGAATATATGTACGATAACATAAGTGTCTTAAAATAAGACAGAATATCCGTTACCTTAAAGCAATTGAGAGAAAAGTAACGAATGAACGAATACGAAGATGTAAAGTCGCGTCTCCTTCAACGAATCTACACGGATTATGATTATTTAATACTTATTAGTATAACGGATTAATCTCATTAATACTTTTAGGGTTGTCAGATTATTCCCATTTTAGTGACAGGCAATCACAACATTTTAGGGTATTCCTCATTAATTCACCAACTTTCTATTTAGGTTCTAGGGTTTCCCATACGCTTTAAATATTACTAAATACACATTAAATTCACATATTACTTCTTTTAATGATTTCCACTTTGACCTAGAACGTACGAAAACTCAAACGGAAATTAACTCAAACTCACGCATGTCCTTACGAAATTCATTTACACATGTTGACCCATAATTACCCAAAATTACATGTTGCACCTTTAACATCTTTAATTATACGATCTAACCTTCTATTTTCATATTTTACACTTTTAGCCCAAAGGTTTTAGAATTTACAAAACATACCCTTTTAAGTTAAATACAATTCGAATGGCCCCTTTAAATATCCAAAATTACATGTTTAACCCCCACACTTATTTTATACGTTTAGTACATGTCCTTTTCTTGTTTTACAAAAATAACCTTTAAGTTTCAATATTTACAAAACCAACCCAAACCTTTTATTTAAAAACCGAATAAGTATAATTTCAAATACAAGCCCTAAACCTAAGTTTAACCAATCATTAGCTCATCATTACCACTTCATTAATTACCTTCAATGATTACAAGGAAACCCTAGTTCATGAAAAACCCTAATCGCCCCTTTTAAAACCTTTCCTTTTATGGTTTTCGAACAAGAAAACCCAAGACAATTCACACAAGCTTCAAATTCATAAACATGTATTTTACTCAGGTCTTATAACATGTATCAACTTCTGGAAAAATCAATTCATGATCTCTAAAAATATTATAAGCTCATTCGTTAATTAATATACGATTTTAGGGTTTTGGATTCCAAATAATTTCATACGACTTATAAATCATGCATGGCTAATTTTTATGTGTTATATACGACTTTTAGGACTGAATTCAACATTAGGAACATACCCTTGATGAGCTTGGATCGTTAGAACAAAAGAAGCACAAAACCCTCACTTGTCGAAACCCTAATTCATCCAAAAACTACCCACGACTAAAACAGACCTAGGAACTCGAACACTATTTTTCCCACCTCCTTTACCTTCAAACTTGTCTAAGAAAAATGGTCTCAAGCTCTGGAAACTGGAATTCGATTTATGAAGGGGTTTTGGAGTCGGTTTAGGGTTAATCGGCATAAGGAATTTATGGGAACCGAATATTTGTATATATACTTGATTTATTATTTTTATTATGGGCTTTAATATGTATTGGACTCTAAATAAATGGTCTTTTAATAATATAAATTTATATTGGGCTTATCTTAATTAAATTCTTTTATAAGACATTTAAATATATTTCGGTTATTAAGGAAAATACAAAATGAATTTTTATAAAATCATAAACTATAAAATTAACTTTACAAAGTCATTCTAAATTTATTTGGATCATATGTGATTTTCTTATAAGTTTTCTGAATTTACATAGCTCATTTGGTATTCTGTTTATTTAATTATTCTTACTTTTGATCATAAGGGTATTTTGGTCTTTTGTGAATTTTAGAAATTCAGGTATTACAATTTCTTCCCTCTAAAAGAAATTTCGTCCTCGAAATTGAACAAGACGGAATAGTACGGCGACAAATGTGGATTTCTGAACTTCATGGAATATATGACGAATGCTAATCGTATACTTAGTAAAGTATTAGCAGTAAAAGATGAGATAAAGAAAATTCAAAAACACGCTCTAACTTACACAGGTATCAAATGATGAATACTATCATATGCATAGATGGAACGAATCCTAACGGTCTACTAATCGCAGGAGTATGTGGAGACATACAGATCTAAGGCAGGCATAATAATCCATAGGTTAACGCAGATAATAACAACTTCGGATCCCAATGGTACAAAACTTATACATAGCAGAGATACGGCGAAAATCTCATAATCGGATACAGAATCTCAACCCAATATGAAAATACCAAATAACGGATATAAGGCAAATCCATACATCAATCCAGGCATTTCGGACTTTGTATACCTTAAATAAGTTCAGATTATATGATCTCGGTATTATTACGTTGATCAGGCGTCATAATACTTGCATCACATAACAAGTCCTTATCGTCACTATACTTGGTCTCGGGTCATGACACAACACATAGCGAATATCATAGCAAAACACACCATCATGAGATAACATATCAGATAGCAGGTAACATACTATAACAGACCAGATCACATACATACAGCATATACGACATCAAAACAACTTACCATACCACAACAAAAAGGAAGGTGACCAATGCACAAAACAGTTCCTCATGACTCATTACGGCGATCCGAGAAGAAAAGCTGAGTTATACCAGAATGCTAAATGATAAAACTTCACGATTCAAACCAAGTTCTGAACGAATCAAAGAAAAGTAATGCCGATCAAAATCGCGTAGCAAGATATCAAAGCGCCTCAAAGCGCGTGACAAACGAATCAGAGTAACACACGTCGCGCCCAAATCATATGAAGTAGATGAACCTTCTCAGCCACCGGTTGAATCTTATCTCCGTATTTTGCGCCTTTGGTTGGTCCGTCCAGCTTCCTCTAGCAGCATCACGAAGTCTCCCAGCGGCCGCGCGTCGGTGTGGCTTCGCTTCACGAACCTCTCCAGGCACAAGGGACATTTCGAAGCAGCGGTCGGCACCATCTTCTTTGGCTTCACGGGTAGTCTCCATCTAACGATCGACAAACGGATGAGCGAAAACAAAATAATTCGATCTTGACAGAGGAGGGCCATTCGGTGAAGGCAAAAGGATATCGAAGTCAAATCTGAACGACCATCAAAAGGAATCGAAAGATGTCGAGCAGACGGAAACCTAATGTCTACCCAATCCTCACAGGTCATAGCCTAAGCTCTAAGGGTCCTAAAACCTGCTCGATACCATAAATTGTAACACCCGACCCGACAAGGGTAAAGATATCACAATACGGTTTCATATCAGAACTTTAAATACTATACAATAGCGAAAACCTTACAAAATATCCAAAAGAAAAACATAAATAACTAATCTTCCAAAATAAATTCAAGATCTCTATGGTAAAGTCTCGCTCTCAGCTCTACTCTCAACCCAGATCAGCTATCCCATAAGCTTATCTTGAACGCTTAATACTGCCGCAGGAAAGAAATGCGGTGAGCTTACAAAGCCCAGTGAACGATATAACGAAACAAAAGCTAAACGAACGAATATACGAATAACGAAAATAAAATGAATTAAATACAAAGGATCTTTTAGGATTTTGCGGAAGCACAAATATACAGAAATCCAAACAACCACATAACAGTTTATACATCACATAGCACATTAATGACGCAAACACAAACACATCGAACAACCAAACACATATCAAGAGCAAATAGGTTACATATATCCCAACGAAAAGTCCAAAGCTAACAAAACAATTACCAACAAATAAACATGGCATTCAACAGATTAATTAACCTTCACTTAACACATTTAAAACATTAAAGCAGCGAAGGAAAATAGCAGTCAAAACATGGCAGTCCACACAAACAAATAGAAACATAGTAGACAAACTATAATTAACAAGACCAAACGAAACATAGCATAACCATTAACAATTATCAAAACAACTTTCATAAAATAAACCAGTTCTCAGATCAAATCCTAACATCAGACAGAAGTTTAGGCAGTCACATATACGGATACACTAACATAATATCGGATGACAGCATACGAATCATATTTTAACATATTACTCATATCTTAGCATAGAGGCGGTAGTCACATAAACATCGAGAAACATAAACATGTATAATAACATATAATAAGCCGAAAACATAATCATAAGCATTTAACATACCAAAACATAATCAGAATACTTATCATATAATTAGCAAATACAGATTTAGTTAACTACCACGAGCCCAGAACATATCCGATACATCATACTTATCTGAAATAATCTCAGAAAATAATTTGGAGTAGCTAGCTCAGTTTGTGAAGACGCGTATAGCACCGACATCATTCACCGACAAATCATATCGGATAACAAATCAGATCTAGGATGCATCCATACGCCCCACAGACAGATATTGGCCATAACATATACTTGAGCTCATAAACAGATACAGAAAGGGGCGTGGCGAGAACATCACTCCTTCCCTAGAGTCATATCGAGGTGCATCGATACGGACATGGAACCCCATGACTAGTTATATTTGGCTCGGGTGTCAACTAAACTTAGGTCAAACAAATTGTCATAAATGACACAGATCATAATCAAACACAAAGTTCAACAGATAACATATCAGATAACTCATATCATAAGATTCATATTCAGACATAATGAGGTTCATCAATTACACACATCAAAGTCTTCCTAACAAATGTTCAAATCGGATAACACATGGTTCAATAAAACATAAGTCCAGATAACCAACAAATCACATAATCGGAAAAGGGTTCATAGCAATGGCATTGGAAACCCTAATAAGTAAAATGGAAAGACTAACGAAAGAACATCATAAGGAACCTTTACTAAGAAGGTCGAATATATATGCGATAACATAAGTGTCTTAAAGTAAGACAGAATATCCGTACCTTAAAGCAATTGAGAGAAAAGTAACGAATGAACGAATACGAAGATGTAAAGTCGCGTCTCCTTCAACGAATCTACACGGATTATGATTATTTAATACTTATTAGTATAACGGATTAATCTCATTAATACTTTTAGGGTTGTCAGATTATTCCCATTTTTAGTGATGACCGAAATCACAACATTTTAGGGTATTCCTCATTAATTCACCAACTTTCTATTTAGGTTCTAGGGTTTCCCATACGCTTTAAATATTACTAAATACACATTAAATTCACATATTACTTCTTTTAATGATTTCCACTTTGACCTAGAACGTCACGAAAACTCAAACGAAATTAACTCAAACTCACGCATGTCCTTACGAAATTCATTTACACATGTTGACCCATAATTACCCAAAATTACATGTTGCACCTTTAACATCTTTAATTATATGATCTAACCTTATATTATCAGATTTACACTTTTAGCCCAAAGGTTTTTGAATTTACAAAACGTACCCTTTTAAGTTAAATACAATTCGAATGGCCCTCTAATTATCCAAAATTACATGTTTAACCCCCACACTTATTTTATACGTTTAGTACATGTCCTTTACTTGTTTACAAAAATAACCTTTAAGTTTCAATATTTACAAAACCAACCCAAACCTTTTATTTAAAAACCGAATAAGTATAATTTCAAATACAAGCCCTAAACCTAAGTTTAACCAATCATTAGCTCATCATTACCACTTCATTAATTACCTTCAATGATTACAAGGAAACCCTAGTTCATGAAAAACCCTAATCGCCTTTTTAAAACCTTTCCTTTTTATGCGTTTTAGAACAAGAAAAACCCAAGACAATTCACACAAGCTTCAAATTCATAAACATGTATTTTACTCAGGTCTTATAACATGTATCAACTTCTGGAAAAATCAATTCATGATCTCTAAAAATATTATAAGCTCATTCGTTAATTAATATACGATTTTAGGGTTTTGGATTCCAAATAATTTCATACGACTTATAAATCATGCATGGCTAATTTTTATGTGTTATATACGACTTGTAGGACTGAATTCAACATTAGGAACATACCCTTGATGAGCTTGAATCGTTAAAACAAAAGAAGCACAAAACCCTTTATCGCCGAAACCCTAATTCATCCAAAAACTACCCACGACTAAAACAGCAGCCTAGGAACTTCGAACTATTTTTCCCACCTCCTTTACCTTCAAACTTGTCTAAGAAAAATGGTCTCAAGCTCTGGAAACTGGAATTCGATTTATGAAGGGGTTTTGGAGTCGGTTTAGGGTTAATCGGCATAAGGAATTTATGGGAACCGAATATTTGTATATATACTTGATTTATTATTTTTATTATGGGCTTTAATATGTATTGGACTCTAAATAAATGGTCTTTTAATAATATAAATTTATATTGGGCTTATCTTAATTAAATTCTTTTATAAGACATTTAAATATATTTCGGTTATTAAGGAAAATACAAAATGAATTTTTATAAAATCATAAACTATAAAATTAACTTTACAAAGTCATTCTAAATTTATTTGGATCATATGTGATTTTCTTATAAGTTTTTTGAATTTACATAGCTCATTTGGTATTCTGTTTATTTAATTATTCTTACTTTTGATCATAAGGGTATTTTGGTCTTTTGTGAATTTTAGAAATTCAGGTATTACAAAACTTATTTCCGCACAAGTTGATTTTCATTTGAGACCATTACTTTGTAAACTCTGATTGTTTTAATAAATTAAACGATGTATTTTCTAAACGACACTTTAGGTCGTTCGATATAAATGTAACTTTGATGCTATGACAGTCCTCCCCAAGGTATTCAATTCATTTTGCAAAACACGTAATTTGGGGGTGTGTGATTGGTATCGGAGAGTTGGTTATAGAGAACTAGGTTGCATCATTGACCCTAGACTATAACCACATCATCATAGCATCTCATCATATCATTATAAGTGCATATTCTTTATACATGTGAACTTATGACTCAACACCAAACATCATATGAGTCGATTAGTCCAAGCATTGCATAGTTACTCCTAAATTATACATAGCCTGATCACCTATGTCTAATTCGGGAAGAATCATGCAATGAAGGGAGTAGTAGTCTCATATGGTAAGCAATTCCGTGTCGAGCCAAATTTTCAAAGATTTTCTTCAAACCACTTGTCGGTTTGATCCGCTGCGATTCTTGTTTGATGAGTTGCAAAGATCGAGCTAGAAACAAGTTGTTACCTAAAACGATTTAGCCTAATCGTATGACAGTTCTTGTTTGATGAGTTGTGGGATTAAGCAAAAATCGGTTACCTAAAATTCTTTTGGAAATTTTGCTTTCGAATGAAAGCACACCTCATCGAGCCTAATCATAAGGGAGCATGTCTTTAGAATGGGATATAGCCACGACATATGCATGAGCATTGGCATAATCATTTAAATCATACATGAGCATAAACTTTTAGAACCCTTGTCGCGTTTTGGGCCATAGTATCATTAATCGAATCACGGGGACGTGATTCCTTTGACATTGGAAGAATGTCACAATCGCAATTTCGGTCATTTCTCATATTTCACATTCAGCATTTCATAACGATTCGTACATGGTTTTGCATTTTTCATTAAACGTTATTTTCTTATTAAATAAACGCTATCGCGTGAATATTATTTTGAACATTTGATCCGACACTTCCAAAAATATTCCTAATATATTTTTATACTCATATTAAGACTATAAAAATGTTATTATTAGTTTACCCAATGTTTTAAATTTATTTCGTATATAAATTGTTATGTTTATATAAATTACGATGGTTTCTTAAATTCAACCCGATAAATATTTATTCACTCAAATCTTTCAAGAAATGTATTTTTATAATTTTTAGGACCTCAACATATTTTATCTTGAACCGTGAAAATTTATTTTTATCTAACATATTCAAATGTGTATACAACTTACTAATATTACTTAACAATACAACAAGTTACTACTTACTTTCAAGTAACTTTACATAACTTACACTTATACATTTACATAATAATAATAAATATATATGTATATGTATCATTAAATACATGATACAACTAGATATGCAAGATCTTTTCCTTTATATACTTACACACTCCAAGACTTTTACTCATTCAACACAATCATTCAAAGTGCAAAGTCAAGTTTCTCTTCCTCTTTTCTTCTCCCATAAATCCGCCACCATAGGGATCAAGGATGTGATCATCAAAAATTTTCTAATCAAGTTCTACACAATCTAGTAACACTCTTTGTTTAGGTTTTGAAATAAAAACCTAGGGTGTTTAGGATAATCCTTGGTTCACTAAACCTCATCAAGCATTTGTAAGCATAAAACTACATCTCTTACTTTTTCATATATATTTTTCATACATTTTCTTGAAGTCCTCATGATCATATTTGCTCAAGTTGTAGTTTTTATTCATGTTTATCAAATGTTATCACCCATATGTGTCCTATTAATTTTTATAACAAGTATGTACTAATTAGAAGTTTATAAAAATGAGAAGTTTGAAAAATGGATCATCAAAGTCTAGTTGTGGTTTTTGGAGGAAATGGTTACATAAATTTTATATATGTTTATTTAAGTTTGTATATATATATTTTAGCCTCATGAATATTTATTTTGGTTATGATCAAATGAAGTTGTTTTACTAGTAGGATTGGTGATGAGTAGATTAAGGGAATATTGTGGTGTTGTTTGAGTTAGAATGATTAGAGAAAAATGGTAATTTTAAAATGGGCTTGAGCTAGCCGAAATTATAATTTTTCGAAAAGTTAGTCATTTT
This sequence comes from Chrysanthemum makinoi, assembly GCA_910596185.1. Lineage (NCBI taxonomy): Eukaryota > Viridiplantae > Streptophyta > Magnoliopsida > Asterales > Asteraceae > Chrysanthemum > Chrysanthemum makinoi. Next base: position 5,212,869 of record OU343221.1, on the reverse strand, counting down.
TGTAAGTTTTATTAAAGTTTTAGAAAATAGATTTTTAGTTATGAGCGTGGCCTTTTGACGGACTAAAAGCGGGTTATAAGAAAAGATACGTGGTTTTCAAGTTACGATTTAAAACTACCATTTTCCGGAAAATGTACATGCAGTCCAGATTTTTAACTGACCAAACAGTGGCCTTAAACTTTCTGTGAAATCTCCAAAGTTTAAAAATATATTAGTACACTTAATTACCTTCGCGTGGATATAAAGAACTTGAAAAACGGACTTAAAACGAGTGAGTTATGGTTAATAGAACTTTGAGTCAAAACGTCGAAAACACTATTCACACTTTAGTAAGATGTCGGGATTTTAATCAAGGTTTTTGAGGGCCTAAACGGACGTTTGGGGAAATGGACGTTAAAAAGCAGTTAGTTTTCCTATGTATACATTACGTTAAATCCGGCGTAAGCGATTTTTCAATTACTAAAACCGTTACATAGTTTTAACTACATTTTCACCATTAACTCAAAAGTGATTATTTTGACAAGAAACCGTCACACATTCAAGTAACAATATTTTTATATAACTAGTTTTCAAGTAGCATATTGGGTGATACGTTTTCAAAATCATGCATTCACGACAACATATCATAACTCAAGTCATAACATTCATTTTAGGTCGCGGATAGTTTCGGGCCTCACTTTCGTGCACTTCATTTTGTTAGCATATCAATCACACCAGGTGAGTTCGTAGCCCTACTTTTACTTGCTTTCATGACTTGTTTTGGGGAGATACATGCTCAAACTATTTTCACTTACTTTCACAAGTACTTTAAACTTTTACATACTACTGTGAGTTTCATAGTCCCTACTTTTATACATTTTCAATTACTTTTGGGGGAGATACATGCTCAAACTATTTTCATTTACTTTCACAAATATTCTAAACTTTGACATACTACTGTGAGTTCATACCCCGCTTTTACTTGTTTAAATTCCTATAAACTATTTGGGGCGAGATACATGCTTATTTATCAAAACATTTAAACTCTTTTGCCAAACAACATTACCTATACTTTAGACTTGATTGCGTTATATACTTGATTGCGTTATATACTTGATTGGGTTATACTTGATTTTATATGCATATTATGAACAAACATACAAGAATTATTGGCTCCAAATTAAGTTGTTGGAAGGCTATTAATTTACAAACATACAAGAATTAGTGGCTCCAAATTAAGTTGTTGGAAGGCTATTAATTTACAAACATACAAGAATTAGTGGCTCCAAATTAAGTTGTTGGAAGGCTATTAATTTACAAACATACAAGAATTAGTGGCTCCAAATTAAGTTGTTGGAAGGCTATTAATTTACAAACATCCCAACACGAGTGTTGGAAGACCCTTGTGGTGACACATATACTTTTTACTACTATGATATATACATACATGATTGACATACTATTTTTTAGCAGTGGGTTGTAAACACACAGGTTGCAAGTTTTGTATGGGACTTGGGCTGAGTGGATTCTGATGCCTTTGCTTTGCGAACTATTCTATATAACCAAAAACTTTGCCTTTGTTGCATTAGCGCTCTTTAAAAGCTTTACTTGTTAACCAAACTCTATGAACTCACTCAACCGTTGTGTTGACACTTTTAGCATGTTTTATCTCAGGTATCTAAGGCATTCACTTCATGGCATGCATATGGACATCTCTTAGAGTCGTGGTGACGAGCGTCTCCTTGGGTTTTATAAACTTTAAAACATCGTTTGGCTTGTAACAAACTTATTTCCGCACAAGTTGATTTTCATTTGAGACCATTACTTTGTAAACTCTGATTGTTTTAATAAATTAAACGATGTATTTTCTAAACGACACTTTAGGTCGTTCGATATAACTGTAACTTTGATGCTATGACAGTCCTCTCCAAGGTATTCAATTCATTACAAAAACACGTAATTTGGGGTGTGACATTTATCTTTTAAGTAATATATATCATAATTTATTTTAATTGTTATCTTCAAAAAAACACATACCTAAAATACAAATTCCAGAATTTTTTTATAATCTCCTTATTTATATTGATTTGAAAAATATAAATAAAAAAACAATTTACTCTAGTGGTAAGTTGTTTACAAAACACATGAATGACCCAAGTTCAACTCCAACAAATGTCTTCTTTTTAATAAAAAATTTTAAAATTCAAAAATAACAAAAATGAATTTTACAATTTATTTTAAAAAATTGTACATATATTAATTAAAATGCCACTTGTCATTTAAAAAATTTTAAAATGCCACGTAAATATAAAATATATATATATATATATATATATATATATATATATATATATATATATATATATATATATATATATATATATATGGTTAAAATGAAAAGTTTCTTATAATGAAGAATGAAAAAGCATGTAGGTGACATGTGTCACTTTTGCCATCACATGCCATGTCATGTGACATGTGTCACCCCACCCCCCACCCCAAAAAAAATTTCCCGCAAAAAAAATTTTTTGGCAAAAAAAAAAATCCCGCCAAAAATTCCCGCCAAAATTTATTCTTGCATCACGGTTATAAAAATCTTGCATCACAATCATAATTGTGATGCATTAATTATAACTTAATGCACTAAAATCATGATTATGATGCATTAAATTTATAACCGTGATGCAAGAACTTATAACCTTAATGCACTAATAAGTTTTGGTGCATCTTTATTATAAGTTCTTGCATTATAGTATAGTTGATGCATCAACTATGATGCACTAAAATCAAGTTATAACCTTTGCACTAAAATCATGATTGTGATCACGTAACTTTATAACTGTGATGCGGTAATTTATAACCTTAATGCACTAAAATCATAATTATGGCGATAACTTATAACCTTAATGCACTAATAAGTTTGGGTGCATCTTTATTATAAGTTCTTGCATTATAGTTAATAGTTAAGTGCATCAACTATGATGAACTAAAATCAAGATTATAACATTAATGCACTAAAATCATGATTGTGATCGTTAACTTTATAAGCGTGATGCGATAATTTATAACCTTAATGCACTAAAATCATGATTGTGATCAGATAACTTTATAAACTGTGATCTGATAAAATTTGGCGGGAAAAAATTTTTGGCCCAAAAATTTTTTTTGGGAAGTTTTCGGGGTGGAGTGGAGGGTGGGGTGGGGTATTGTAAAACCCTAAAATATAAACGCATAATAAGACTATTTTACCCTTGAAATCAAAAATTTTCTTTTAAAATACGTTAAAATATAACAACGTTTATTTAATGAAACTAAAAACCTAACTTATGAATATTTAAAACCTAAGCAGTATGTTAAATAAACAACCTTAGTGCAACGAAAATTTTAAAGTCACACAAATAAGTTAATTGGTCGTTTTCTTTTGCAAGACGAGCCTTGGGTCTTGTTTCTTTGTGAGCAGAGAGTCCAACGTTGAGCCCATGGTCTCCAAGTTTGGGTTGTGAGCGGTTGGGTTTGTAAGGACACACCGAGAGCCCACGGTATTTTCTTTTCTTTCCTTTTTCCCTTGTTGAGCGAAGCCCACTCAAACCCTTATGACCCGATCGGTGCATATATATATAAACACAAACCTCAACTTTTGGAACCCTAGTCTACACAAAGTCACGGCACATTCTCTTGCTCCTTTCTCTTTTCCGATCGAAGCTGCTATTCCCCTTGGGTGCGTGTGTGCTTGATACGACGCAAGTGCCAAGGTATAACAACGTTTCTCCTTTCGTCTCACTTATGTTAACAAGCAATAAAATCCTTAAAACCGGTGTGTCGATACACATATGAATCGGACCATAGGTATGAGTCGAGCCACATGATTTAAACGAGTTATATGTATGATTCGGTTATGTGTATAAAACATACATGTTAACGAGCCACGTATAGAATGGTAACGAATCATAGGAATAAATTAGAGTCATGCGTATAAGGGTTTGTGAAACATATGAGCTTTGTCGTTTAAATGTGTTACGTATTCATGTCTTCCGAAATCTATATATATACGTATCGATTATGTATATTAACCGGTTAGCAAGTAACTTGAGTATGGTCGTATGAAATCATAAACATGTATTATATATGTATGAGTTAATGCATGGTTAAAGTATATGTGAACTTGGGTTGACTTGAGAATGGTTAAACGTAGGTGTATGTATGTGTGTCGACTTGTCTAGGAGTCGGGAAAACAACCTAGGGTAAAGGGTCATTATATGTGAGTTATTAGTGTAAAGGCATGCATGAGTTTGAGTTAACTTCCGTTTGAGTTTTCATAAGTCCTAGGTCAAGGGTATAGGTTATTAAAAGACGTAACTGTCAATTAAAGTATTAAATAGTATTAAAGTATGAGGAAAACCTAGAACATAAATAAGAAGTCGATTAGGGTTAAAAGCTAAATGTGTAAATTTGTTATTTCATGTGAGAATGGTAAGTCTTGGAGTCATAATTAACTATTGATTAAGAGTATAATGAGCTAGTACTAAGCGTGATGTAAACATGCGTGAGTTATAATTTTATGTAAGAAACTAAGTGTCATGAATTTAAAGTATTGTATGCATGGTCTCATTAAGTTTGTTTTCGAACAATGTTACATGTGAGTCGTGGTCAATCACGTAAGGTTATGAAGGCTTGTGTAAACTATTTTGGAAGAGAGTCCTAAAATCCATTCTTGACATTTATAAACCCTATACTTTGAATGATGACCATATAAGTCCTCAAATAAGATATTTATCATATTAAACCCTTAAGTTTACCGTTGTCTTTTGCAACTCATAGGTCTGGCTAATTAATAATTAATACTCTAAAAATGTCGTAATTTCCGTCATACTAAGAATAAGGATATACTCACACTCTAAGAATGTTAATGCGATGAATCCGTTATAACTTTAATGATGCTAATAAGTCTTAAATAAATCATAATCCGTGTAGATTCGTTGGAGAAGACGCGACGTTATATCTTCGTGATTCACTCATTCATTTGCTTTTTCTCATTCGTTAAGGTACAAATATTCCGACCTTTTCAGTAAAGGTTCCTTATGACGTTCGTTTCGTTAGCTTTCCTATTTTACTTATTAGGGTTTCTGATGCCATTGCTATGAACCTTTTCGATTGTTTGATCTTTGCTTATCTGAACTCTGTTTTATTGAACCATGTAATATCTGATTTGAACTTGTATTGTGAAGACTTTGATGGGCACAATTGTTGAACCTTACTATGTTTAATTATGAACTTCCAATTATGAATGTACGATTTGTGACGTGATATGAATTTCTGACCTCTGAATATTTAAATATGAACCTTATGATATGAGTTATCTGATATGTTATCTGTTGAACTTTGTGTTTGATTATGATCTGTGTCATTTATGAAAATTTGTTTGCCCTAAGTTAGTTTGATAACCGAGCTAATATTTAACTAGTCATGGGGTTCCATGTCCGTGTCAGTGATGCACCTCGACATGACTCTAGAGTGATAGAGTGTGTTCGCCACGTCCCTTTCGTTATCGTTTATTGATAGTATGGCCACTATCCGTCTGTTGGGGCGTATGGATGCATCCTAGATCCGATCTGATCTATATTTTCGGTGAATGATGTCATGTGCAATCGCGTCTTCACAAAATTCTGGGAGCTAGCTACTCCAATTAGTTTATGAGATTACCTTATGAATAAGAAAGATATTTTACGATATGATATGTTCTGGCTCGTGGTAGTTAACTAAACCTTTATCTGTTATTTCTGTATTAAGTATTCTGATTTTGATTCGGTATGTTCAAGTGTTTATAACTATGTGCTAGGCTTATTATATGTTATTATATGTGGTTATGCTTTTGTATGTTTAAGTGACTACCGTCTACTATGCTAGGATATGATTAATATGTTTAAATATGATTCGCATGTTATCATCTGATGTTATGTTAGTTTATCGTTCGTAAATTAAATTGGATCTTGAGATGAATGTGCTAGTGAAGTTGAGTATCCTGAAAGTTTAGTATGTATGATTGTTGCTTAATTTTGTAAACTTTGCCTATCCGTTAGTTATCTGTCGCTATGATTGATGCGCTATGTTTAGACCTTGCTTATATTAAGTTTTGATCTGGGAAATGGTTTAATTATGATATCTGTTTTGATAATTTGCTAATTGCTATGCTATGTCTTTTGCTTATTTAGTTATAGTTTTTCCTACTATGTTTTCTATTTGCATGTGTGACTGCCATGATTTGATTGCTATTCCGTGCTACAATATTGGATTAAGTGTGTTAAATGTAGATTAATTGACTTGTATGAATGCCATGTTTACTTTCTAGAAATTGTTTCCGTTAGCCTTTTGATATTTCGTTTGGCTCATATGTGCTCGAAATTCCTGTTTTAGTTGATGTTTGGTTATCTTGATGCGTTTGCGTTGGTGTCATTAATATGATATGTGTTTGTTCTTAATTGCTATTTGTTCTTCGGATTTCGTATGATTGTGTTTACAAAATCTTCAATGATTCATTGATCTTATTCCGTTGTGACTTCGTTATTCGTTTCTTTGTTTTATTTCGTATTTCCATTTTGTTTAGTTTTCGTTTCGTTATATCTGTTCACTGGGCTTTGTAAGCTCAGCCGCATTTTCTTTTCTGCGGCAGGTATTAAGCATTCAAGATGAGCTTATGGGATAGCTGATATGGGTTGAGAGTAGAGATGAGAGCAAGATTTGAAATAGGGATCTTAGATTTATTTTGATTATTAAGTTATTTATATTTTCTTTTGTAAGTTTTGTAAAGGTTTCCGCTATTGTATAGTACTTAAGGTTCTGATATGAAACCGTATTTGTGATATCTTTACCCTTGTCGGGTTGGGTTGTTACAATTTATGGTATCGAGAGCGGTTTTAGGACCCTTAGAGCTTAGGCTATGACCTGTGAGGATTGGGTAGATTTAGGATTTTCCTTTCTGCGTATTTTCTTTTGCGTCCACTATCGATTACTTAGATTTTGCTAATAGTTGGTTATTCTTTTAGATGGTTATCCTCGATTCTAGTTCACCATAGGAGCAAACAAGGACCAACTAGGCAACCTAGGGAAAGGATGATGTGGACCGTTGTTATTGCTAAAGGCTGCAAGAGGATTGGTAGAGTGAAGTGGACCAACAAGAGGATCTGATCCGGCTAGTATGTGGCCATGCACAATGGAGAAGGCTGACCTTAAAGAACGTGAGCGGAAAAATAGTAGAAGTACTGAAACAAAAGTCGTGACAACCAAGGTTTCACCACTAGGTATCATAATAGATGTCCCGAGTTCTTTGAAGATGGAGGAGTAGGTTGGACTAGGAGTCGCGATTTATATGCTTTTGTAGATCGGTGTCTGGGAAGAAGAAGAGGAATCGGGATGACTTTGCTAGTCGCTTATTACCCAGTAGCGAAATAGGAACGGATGGATAAGTGAGGAAGAAGAGGAAAAGAAGAACATGAGGAAGAATACGAGGTGGACTCGGATTTGGAGTCTACGGCTTCTAGTAGGTTTAATCCGATACAAGAATAGAAATTTTTGCTCTCGATTAGTTGTCCTCTTTATGAGAATTTCGACATTGGATTTTGAGTTTAGGTCCTTTTGTTTTCATATAGATGATTGAATCTTTGATTATTAAGTTTTGTTTTGGAAGTTCATCTTATGACAATTCTGCAATTTGTTTGATTAGTGAGAATAAAGCAAAATTTTGAACGTATAATTCCTGGTTGTTGTTTCTTTCTGATAGATTCGTTAAGTTTCCGTTAGTCCTCATAAGTTTCGTCTACTATGTTGTTTTCTTAATGATGTTGCTTAATCACAGCTTGAAATAAAGTATGACCATCATGATGGTATACTCATGTGAATCTGAGTGTTATAGTATGTTACTTGCTATCTGTATGTTATCGTATGTGATATGTTTGTTGTGATTCGGCCATGTGGTTTGCCATGACCGAGACGAGAATATGATGATAATAAGGACTTGTTATGTGATGCAAGTATTATGACACCTGATCAACGTGATAATACCGAGATCATATAATTTGAACTTATTTAAATTATATGACGTCCGGGAAAATGCGTGGTTGATAATGAATGGACTTTGATTTGTATCTGTTATTTGGCACTTCTCATGTTCGTTTGAAATTCCGTACCTAATTGAGAGGTTTTCGTCGATATCTGTTACGTATAAGTTTGATAACTTGGAATCCGGAAATTGTTATGAATTGTGTGAATTATGGATTGCTATGTTTGCTTTAAATGTGTACGTCTCCGTGTACCCTTATTGTGCTCATAGGATATTTCGTGAAGTGTTTGAGGAACATTAGATCCTTTTAGTTTGATTATCTACGACTAGTGAGACCGTTAGGATTCGTTCTGCCTATGCATATGATTGTTTTCACCCTTAGATACCTGGATAAGTTAGAGCTGTTATTTGATTGTGCGCATCTCATCCGTTATCTGCCATTACTTTGATGAGTATATGAGTGTCGGTTGTAAGTATTTGATTATTGCTTTGATTTCCGAGAGTAGGGGTTTGCATTCTCGATAAGAAGATTTTGTTATGAGATGAGTTCCGTGTTTGTTTTAATTTCCTCGAAACTCTGAAATCCGCATTTGTTCTTGTTTTGTTCCATCTTGTCCAATTTGAGGACGAAATTTTCTTTTAGAAGGGAGAGTTGTAAAACCCTAAAAATATAAACGCATAATAAGACTATTTTACCCTTGAAATCAAATTTTTTCTTTTAAAATACGTAAAATATAATAACGTTTATTTAACGAAACTAAAACCTAACTTATGAATATTTAAAAAAAACCTAACGCGAGTATGTTAAATAAACAACCTTGGTACGACGGAAAAATTTAAAAGTCACACAAATAAGTTAATTGGTCGTTTTCTTTTGCAAGACGAGCCTTGGGTCTTGTTTCTTTTGTGAGCCGAGAGAGTCCAACGTGAGCCCATGGTCTCGCCAAGTTTGGGTTGTGAGCCGGTTGGGTTTGTTAACCAAGGACACACCCGAAGCCCAATTTTTTCTTTTCTTTCCTTTTTCCCTTGTTGAGTCGAAGCCCACACTCAAACCCTTATGACCCGATCGGTGCATATATATATAAACACAAACCTCAAATTTTGGAACCCTAGTCTACACAAAGTCACGGCACATTCTCTTGCTCCTTTCTCTTTCCGATCGAAGGCTGCTATTCCCCTTGGGTGCGTGTGTGCTTCGACGCTAAGTGCCAAGGTATAACAACGTTTCTCCTTTCGTCTCACTTATGTTAACATGCAAACGTAAAATCTTTAAAACTGGTGTGTCGATACATATGAATGGACCATAGGTATGAGTCGAGCCACATGATTTAAACGAGTTATATGTATGATTCGGTTATGTGTATAAAACATACATCTTAACGAGCCACGTATAGAATGGTAACCGAATCATAGGAATAAATTAGAGTCATGCGTATAAGGGTTTGTGAAACATATGAGCTTTGTCGTTTAAATGTGTTACGTATTCATGTCTTCCGAAATCTATATATATACATATCGATTATGTATATTAACCGGTTAGCAAGTAACTTGAGTATGGTCGTATGAAATCATAAACATGTATTATATATGTATGAGTTAACGCATGGTTAAAGTATATGTGAACTTGGGTTGACTTGAGAATGGTTAAACGTAGGTGTATGTATGTGTGTCGACTTGTCTAGGAGTCAGGAAAACAACGTAGGGTAAAGGGTCATTATATGTGAGTTATTAGTGTAAAGGCATGCATGAGTCTGAGTTAACTTCCGTTTGAGTTTTCATAAGTCCTAGGTCAAGGGTATGGGTTATTAAAAGACGTAACCTGTCAATTAAAGCGTATTAAATAGTATTAAAGTATGAGGAATAGAACATAAATAAGAAGTCGATTAGGGTTAAAAGCTAAATGTGTAAATTTGTTATTTCATGTGAGAATGGTAAGTCTTGGAGTCATAATTAACTATTGATTAAGAGTATAATGAGCTAGTACTAAGCGTGATGTAAACATGCGTGAGTTATAATTTTATGTAAGAAACTAAGTGTCATGAATTTAAAGTATTGTATGCATGGTCTCATTAAGTTTGTATTCGAACAATGTTACATGTGAGTCGTGGTCAATCACGTAAGGTTATGAAGGCTTGTGTAAACTATTTTGGAAGAGAGTCCTAAAATCCATTCTTGACATTTATAAACCCTATACTTTGAATAATGACCATATAAGTCCTCAAATAAGATATTTATCATATTAAACCCTTAAGTTTACCGTTGTCATTTGCAACCCATAGGTCTGCTAATTATAAAATACTCTAAAAATGTCATAATTTCCGTCCGCCGCTAAGAATAAGGATATACTCACAACTCTAAGAATGTTAATGCGATGAATCCGTTATAACTTTAATGATGCTAATAAGTCTTAAATAAATCATAATCCGTGTAGATTCGTTGGAGGAGACGCGACGTTATATCTTCGTGATTCACTCATTCATTTGCTTTTCTCTCATTTGCGTTAAGGTACAGATATTCCGACCTTTTCAATAAAGGTTCCTTATGACGTTCGTTTCGTTAGCTTTCCTATTTTACTTATTAGGGTTTCCGATGCCATTGCTATGAACCCTTTTCTGATTGTTTGATCTGTTGCTTATCCGAACTCTTGTTTTATTGAACCATGTAATATCTGATTTGAACTTGTATTGTGAAGACTCTGATGGGCACAATTGTTGAACCTTACTATGTTTAATTATGAACTTCCAATGATGAATGTACGATTTGTGATGTGATATGAATTCGACCTCTGAATATTTAAATATGAACCTTATGATATGAGTTATCTGATATGTTATCTGTTGAACTTTGTGTTTGATTATGATCTGTGTCATTTATGAAAATTTGTTTGACCTAAGTTAGTTTGATAACCGAGCCAATATTTAACTAGTCATGGGGGTTCCATGTCCGTGTCATTGATGCACCTCTGACATGACTCTAGGGCAGTAGAGTGATGTTCGCCACGTCCCTTTCGTTATCGTTTATTGATAGTATGGCCACTATCCGTCTGTTGGGCTATGGATGCATCCTAGATCGATCACATTATCGATATGTTTCTCGTGAATGATGTCGGTAATACGCGCGTCTTCACAAAATTCGGAAGCTAGCTACTCCAATTAGTTTATGAGATTACCTTCGAATAAGAAAGATATTTTCGATATGATATGTCGGGCTCGTGGTAGTTAACTAAACCTTTATCTGTTATTTCGTATTAGTATTCTGATTTTGATTCGGTATGTTCAAGTGTTTATAACTATGTGCTAGGCTTATTATATGTTATTATATGTGGTTATGCTTTTGTATGTGTAAGTGACTACCGTCTACTATGCTAGGATATGATTAATATGTTTAAATATGATTCGCATGTTATCATCTGATGTTATGTTATTTTATCGTTACGTGAATTCGGTGGATCTCTTGAGATGAATGTGCTAGTGTGAAGTTGAGTATCCCGAAAGTTTAGTATGTATGATTGTTCATTAATTTTGTAAACTTTGCCTATCCGTTAGTTATCCATGCGCTTATGATTGATCTGCTATGTTTAGACCTTGCTTATATTAAGGTTTGGTCTAGGAAATGGTTTAATTATGATATCTGTTTGATAATTTGTAATTGCTATGCTATGTCTTTTGCTTATTTAGTTATAGATTTCCTACTATGTTTTCTATTTGCATGAGTGGTCGCCATGATTTGACTATTCCATTTGCTACAATATTGGATTAAGTGTGTTAAATGTAGATTAATTGACTTGTATGAATGCCATGTTTACTTTATAGAAATTGTTTCCGCCTTTTTGATATTTCGTTTTGGCTCATATGTGCTCGAAATTTCTGTTTTAGTTGATGTTTGGTTATCTTGATGCGTTTGCGTTGGTGTCATCAATATGCTATGTGTTTGTTCTTAATTATTTGTTCTTCGGATTCTGTATGATTGTGTTTATGCAAAATCTTCAATGATTCATTGATCTTATTCCGTTGTGACTTCGTTATTTCATTTCTTTGTTTTATTTAAATTTTCATTTTGTTTTAGTTTTCGTTTACATTATATCCGTTCACTGGGCTTTGTAAGCTCAGCGCATTTTCTTTCTGCTGGCGGTATTAAGCATTCAAGATGAGCTTATGGGATAGCGATCTGGGTTGAGTAGAGATGAGAGCAAGATTTGAAATAGGGATCTTAGATTTATTTTGATTATTAAGTTATTTATATTTTCTTTTGTAAGTGTTGTAAAGGTTTCCGCTATTGTATAGTACTTAAGGTTCCGATATGAAACCGTATTTGTGATATCTTTACCCTTGTCGGGTTGGTGTGTTACAAGTAAATATCTTGCTTTCAGATTCTTTACGCATGTTCTACTAAATCTAACAAATTTATTGGGATTTGTGTATGAGTTTGGAAAAATAATATGAGCTTTAAAGTTTTTCTAAAATAGACTAAGGGTGCGTTTGGTTTGATGCTATAAATCACAATGAGTATGGGTGTTGGTATAGGGTGTAATGAGGAAACATTCATATTTGGATATCCTCATTCTATTGGGGTATGCCCAGCCCATAACCAACAAACAATATTAATTACTTTTAAAGTCATAGACTCATACCCATACACCCCAACCAAACAGGCCATAAAACTTTACTTTTATTTTTATTTTATAAAGGGTTAATTCTTTAAAAAGTATTATAGTTGTCAAAAATCAACTTCAGAGCAGTGAATTAAAAAAACTCTGTAATTCTAATGTTGACACTTTTGTCTTTATGTGAGAAGTATGACCTTTTTACCCTTCCAAATTATATAAATGATCTATGCGTTTTGAAAATTGCATCACCGTCCCTAGGCTAAATTATATAAATGGTCCTTGTCGTTTGGAAAATTTTGGAAAAAAGTTTTTCCAAATTTTTTAGTAATTCTTTCAAATTTTTTTCTTAGTAAAATTTTTTCGATTTTTTTCTAAAATATATATATATTTTTGTGACATGTGAAAGCGAAAATTGCATTCACCGTCCTTAGGCTAAATTACATAAATGGTCCTTGTCATTTGGAGATAATTTTGTAAATGTTTTTTCGAATATATTTTTTCAAAATTCTTTTTCAATTTTTTTTCTTCGTAATTTTTTGTGAAACTTTTATTTTCTGAAGTATTTATAAAATAGTTTTTTCGTTTTAAAAAATTTACGATAAAAATTTCACTTGTACAAAAATTTCACATGTGAAGAAAAAAATCAACAAATAAAGTTGAAAAAAAAATTAGAAAAAATTTATGGAATGAATGCAATTTTCGCTAAAACAGAGACCATTTATGTAATTTACCTAGGGACAAATGGATGCAATTTTCAAAAATTTATGGGTAAAATGATCATCACAAAATATTTTTTTGTCTTTACTACTCATATGAAGACAAAATGTCGGCTTATATATTCTAAAAATATTTTTTAGTTAGCTATAAAGGATTATTACTTGACAACTATAATCTTTTAAAGGAAGCCTTATAAAAATACGAATGTAATCCTCACTTCAAAGTGGAAGCATTTGTCACATGTAGACGAAACTTTGCAAAAATAAGAGGTTGCCCTTAATATGTATAGCATAGAACAAAATTTGTAGTTTACTCAACTTATATGTTTACATGATTATTATGATAAATTATACAACATTGTACAATAATAATTAGAAATTCACTAAATGTTTAATTAACATGCATATTGCCAGAAATGCATAACGAGTTACTCATTCAATGGGAAGATTTGTACAAGAAAAAGTTATAAAAATTAACACTTGTGATGAATCATTATCAGTCATAAAATACTTTCAGTGTAAGTACAAGCATTGAGTTTAACTGTTATTTTTGTCACTTTAGTGGTAAGACATAAGAAGCAATGACGATGTCCTTTTATTCAAATCTTTATGATATCAAACAAGTTTATGTTTAAAGACTCCCATTTAGATAACGGTTTCATATAGCAAATCGTTACACTAAACACCCTTGCAAACTTTCCATCAAGCCATCTATACATATTGAGTATCATCGAAGTTAAGTAGTGTTGTTATCAGGAACTAGCTAGCCAATGACCATTATTGAAGGGGAACGAACTGCTCTTGGTTGCTCCTTGTCAGAATCCTCGCCCTCTTCTTTATTCTCGTCATCTTCCCCTTCTTCATCTTCGTGGAAGGTCATGGGGATGGGGGCTGTAATGGTGTGTTCATCCGGGTGATAGGGGATATATTGGACCTTTCTTAACATTTTTTTATTTTTTACACCACCAAAAATTTTAGATCCACCATCATACTTACGTAATACTGCAAGTGATTAATTATAAAACATTATATAATAAGTAATTAACCAAACGTTTAGCATGCATAATTAAGCATTCAATAGGAAGATTATATAATAAGTGATCCAACATTATAAACGATGCTATGATCTTTACCAGAGTACATAAACATGCTCTACAATTAAGCTCAAATAAAGTTTGCTTCAATCAAGCATAAACTTAGAAATATTTTTAGTTATTCAGCTTGTCAAACAATCTAGACAGAACTCGCATTGAATAAAAAAAAGTCTTGAAAATTTGAAATATCGAACCAAGTTTATGCTAAAAGGACTCCCATTTCGACTACCAGTTTCAAACCTTCAAATACCAACTTCCGGTAAATGAAATGTGGTCCAGATACATAACGTCTGACTAACAACAATAGCACATAAACATCGTTGCAAACCCTCCTATAATGAGTCATCTATAAGTCCTCAGTATAACGTTATCAGGACTTAAGGGTCATTAATGGGAACCAACAGCTGTTGTTTCTTTATGGTATCATAATGGTTGTTTCCATCAGGCTGAATTGAAATATATCATGTCTTCTACTTGGCTTCGTCTCTCCGTTCCATCATATATACCACATTTGTGTTGTTTCGACTTGAGATAACACGTAAGTTGGTGCTTAGTTTTAAAATATTTCATCTCTGTGGCTAGTGCACTGAACCAATAACTCTCCCAGGAAAAGACCTTGGAGGACAAAGGCAATTCAGCCATATTTTTCAACATATCCCAAACAATTCAGCCATTCAACTAGTTTTGTCGTGTTAGATACATAATAAACATAGCGAGCAAATGCAAACAGCCACTTCACTTTATTTGAACTAAAAAAGTGGATGTGTGACTCCATTTTGTGGCAAAACAGTAACACATTTAAGAGTCTACATTACATAAGCGTGTATATATATACATATAAAGTGTTTGAGACTTTTCTTTAAAAGGAAGTCTTAAAAAAAAAGCCTACACACTTACTATAAGAGGAAGGTTTAAAATTCAATACATCACGTTATTCAATGCACATGAACACAAGACAAGAAAGATAGTGTACACCACTTTAATGCCGTATTAAAAAGACAAAATAGCACATTAATGCTATTTAATATAGTCAATTAATTTACTGGTCAATAAATACATTATTAAAACAAGCTACCAAATACAATTATCAAACATTTAATATGACAAATTAACACAATTCATGCATTAAATGCCACTAATACAAATAATAAGCACATTATACAAATATTCAATCACCGAGCGTGCAACGGGCAAATTGGTTTTGAACCGAGCGGACCTTGACTAAATAAAATTCTTGATATATGTAAATTTATTGTCAAAAGAACCTAAAAAGAAGATAATCGATGCGTCTTCGCATTACAAGGTCACATTAAGAGTTTGATATTTATACAATAATAGGTAAGTTTGTTTTATTGTTCATGTATAAACATTACAAAAAGACTAACAAAGGGTCATTCATTGAAGGGAACTAACGTTGTCTCTCGAGTGTTCTTTCTCAAGATCCTCTTCCTTATTAAACCATTAACCACAAAATGTTGCAAGGGATACTTCATCCTTTATTATTACTAAAAATTAAACAATTGACGAGCTAATATATGTTCAAGATGACTTGAAAACTCAAAAGATATAATAAGTTTGGTTTTGTCCACATAAAAGTAAATGAGAGAAAATCTTCTAGCTTATATATACCATGGTGCATATGAATTGTATGTTTTTAGGTTAATGCTATGTTTTCAAACATGTGGTTCTCCCTCATTTTTTGGGTGGTAGTATTTGAGTTTGGAAAAATTATATAAACTTCAATTATTTTTAAAAACTTATATAAGGATTAGAATAAATCCACGATAACAAAACAATAAAGTTAGGATCCACTCTCCTAAATGGAGACTATTTTTACTATTAATCAATTAGGATACAAGCGTTTAACATGCATATTGCAAATAACTTATGACTTCAAGTTTGCTTTGATCGAGCATAAATTTAGGAATATCTTTGAGCTATTCAGCTGTACAAATGTTTACAGCTCACATTGAATAAAAGAAAAAATCATTCAATTATCACGCCAATTTTATGCTAAACGACTCCCATTCGTCTACACTTTTAAACCTTCAAATATCAAAAGATACATCATTTTCATTTTAGTTTCTATAAGACAACTTTATGCTATAAGCAGCTTTACTAATTTAACTTTATATGAAGGACCCTTTAATAATTAAGTTAGTATATGTCTAATGCGGAAACCCAGAGAATTTAGGCATTTGAAACCAAAGCTAAAAGATAGAAATGAGTTTGGTTTTATCCCCAACAATTAGTGAGCAAACATTGGTAGAGATTATAAGTAAGACCATTGAGATGTTACATATGGATGTCGTGAAATATTGAATGGTATATACAGTCATAAGCCACTTCAATTGTTACACCATGTCTCTTATTCTATAAGCTACTTCTGCCTTTCAATCACATCTGGCTTTTTTTTTCGAGTGGTGCTTATCTTTATAAGTCTCTGACAAAAAATTACACCAACTCTTATGTTTTGTAACAAGACTTCAAGCCACTTCAATTGGTACACCATGTCTCTTTTTCTATAAGCTACTTCTGCCTTTCAATCACATCTGGCTTTTTTTTCGAGTGGTGCTTATCTTTATAAGCCTCTTAAGCGAAAAAATTACATCAACTCTTATGTTTTTGTAACAAAGACTTCAAGCTTTACTCTTCTCTTATCAACCTTTACTTTTCTTTATGAATGATAATCCACGATGACAAGGACAATAAAAACTAGTATCCTCACTCACAAGTTGAGTATTTACTCATGTATTGTTGATTTGTATATTCGATCGGGATAAGTGGACAAATCTTTGGTTATACCAAATAACATGCCATTTCCTACTCGTTACCGATATGGCGTTCACTTTTGGTTGTTCATAAGAATTTAGAAATCGGAACATTTGCATATGGCAAACTTATGCCACTAAAGCCACAAGATGAAGCGGTTATGCATCAGAATTGTATACGCAACATCTTGTAATTGGAAAGAAATATTAAAAGTTAGGAAGTTAATGGGTGACAGGAACGCCAACAAACAAGCCGCTTACAGTTGGATTATAGTCAAGAACAGAACTTGTTGCATAGGATACATCACATCGTTTAATTTCTTCAAAGTTTTTAACTTTTAACGAGCTAATATATGTTCAACATGAAGTTAATATGAATGACAATTGAAGCATTTACAACAAAAAGTTAAAAGATGGAAATGTGTTTAGGTTTTGTCCCACATAGGTGACGAGCAAACATTAGTGCATTTGGCATGGAATGCTCTGTCTCTTCGATATTCTCGTAACTTAGCGTCTTAGCCTTAATATTTTATGCATTTTTTACAAGTATAACTATTTTAGTCATCAATAGAAACCTAAATAAGTACTTGTTTTGAAAAGACAATGATTCATATTTTTATTCTTGGTTTGCTTAAGCAACTCATTAAATCATATGGACTTTGAAAATGCAAATATCAAATCACTAAAGCTGCATATAGATTATTTGTAACTTCTTTTTCCATGGCTGCATAAAGTTTAAAAACACCTCTCGAACCACGAGGGCTATAGGGATCCATGGAAAAATACATTACATGCTTAACGGAGTTGAACTCGCGTGAAACATTTGGTTTGCAAAACTACGTAACCACTAAACCTATGAGGTCTAGAACAAGGTTTCCCACATAGTTGAGCAAAATGTATTCAAGAAATATATTCACGAGACGTCATAATTGAAACCGAGGCATAATTGTAACCGGGGACAAGATGTGGAACCACATGTGAAACCAAAACAAGTTGTTTATGTCAAAATGCTACACATAACTAATCAAGATATAGTCGAGATTAGACAAAACGTAACACCATAATTAACCTAGATCCAATACCATGTAAAAATCATAAGAAAACCAAAAATATTATTAATCGATTCAATTATATTAATTAATATTACATAAGAAAAAACAAACCTAACCATAAGTGCAAGAGCAGGGCCTAAACCAACATGCCGAGCCTATGAGCTGTTGTTATCTAACAATTTTGTATCTAAATTGGCGTTTTATATCAAAAGTTATATGATATCTAATTTTACTATCCATCAATGCTTTAAAGCTTCTTTAGGCTCATTAGCGTAACGAGCTCGTTATCGAAGCTTGGGCTCAAGCTCATTAAAGCTTAGCTAGTTTTAATCTTTAGTGAGCTTGAGTAGCTTAGAGTAGTTCAGCTCACTTACACCTCAAACTAAATATTACTACAAATCAATATAATTGAAAAAGTAGATATAGATTCAAGATACATGTTGCTAATGTTTTAATCAAAGATCAATAAGAAGAAAAAGCGAAAGAAAGAAAAACGTACTATCTTCGTCAAGAGAGAAGGTTAACGAATAATTAAGAAGGTCAGTGGTCTAGGCGTAGTATCGTTTTTCAAAAGTTTATTCTTTTTTATTGATGTTAAATTATTATTAGCAATTAAAGGTTAACTTTAATATCCTCGCTTTAATGAAAAGTTACTTAAAACATCTCTAAACAAGAACAACTTGAAAGATTAATGTTAGGAAAGATTTTTTGTTGTAAATGATATGAGTATGATTTTATTCTTAATGAAATAGATAAATACTATTTTTTTTAGAAACCATTTGAATCTTATGTCCCACATAGTAAAATGAGAGAAAAACTTCTAAGCATATATACCATAGTAAATACAGATTTTGTATGTGTGAAGTAAATATCATGCTTTCAATTCTTTCACGCATGTTCTACTAAATCTAACAAATTTATTGGGATTTGTGTATGAGTTTGGAAAAATAATATGAGCTTTAAAGTTTTTCTAAAATAGACTAAGGGTGCGTTTGGTTTGATGCTATAAATCACAATGAGTATGGTGTTGGTATGGGTTGTAATGAGAAACATTCACATTGGATATCCTCATTCTATTGGGGTAGGCCCCATAACCAACCAAACAATATTAATGACTTTCAAAGTCATAGACCCACACCCATACACCCCAACCAAACGAGCCCTTAAAGCTTTACTTTTATTTTTATTTTATAAAGGGTTAATTCTTTAAAAGGTATTATAGTTGTCAAAAATCAACTTAAGAGCTGGTGAATTAAAAAAACTCTTGTGAATTCTAATGTTGACACTTTTGTCTTTATATGAGAAGTATGACCTTTTTACCCTTCCAAATTATATAAATGATCCCTGTGGGTTTGCGAAAATTGCATCCACCGTCCCTAGGCTAAATTACATAAATGGTCCTGTGGTTTTGGAGAAAATTTTGGAAAAAAGTTTTCAAGTAATTCTTTCAAATTTTTTCTTAAGTAAATTTTTTTCGATTTTTTTTCTAAAATATATATATATATTTTTGTGACATGTGAAAGCGAAAATTGCATTCACCGTCCTTAGGCTAAATTACATAAATGGTCCTTGTCGTTTGGAGATAATTTTGTAAATGTTTTTTCGAAAATATTTTTTCAAAATTCTTTTTCAATTTTTTTCTTAGTAATTTTTGTGAAACTTTTATTTTACGAAGTATTTATAAAATAGTTTTTTCGTTTAAAAAATTTATGATAAAAATTTCACTTGTGACAAAAATTTCACATGTGAAGAAAAAAAATCAACAAATAAAGTTGAAAAAAATTGAAAAATATGGACTATTGAATGCAATTTTAAGCTAAAACACGAGACCATTTATGTAATTTACCTAAGGCGATGGATGCAATTTTCAAAATTTATGGGTAAAATGATCATCACAAAATATTTTTTTGTCTTTACTACTCATATGAAGACAAAAATGTCAGCATTAATATTTACAAAATATTTTTTTAAGCTACTCACGAAGTTATTTTGACAACTATAATCTTATAAAAATTACAATGTTAATCCTCACTTCAAAGTGGAGAGCATTTTGTCACATGTAGGCGAAACTTTAAAAAAAGAGGTTGCCCTTAATATGTATAGCATAGAACAAAATTTGTAGTTTACTCAACTTATATGTTTACATGATTATTATGATAAATTATACAACATTGTACAATAATAATTAGAAATTCACTAAATGTTTAACATGCATATTGCCAGAAATGCATAACGAGTTACTCATTCAATGGGAAGATTTGTACAAGAAAAAGTTATAAAAATTAACACTTGTGATGAATCATTGTGCAGTCATAAAATACTTTCAGTGTAAGTACAAGCATTGAGTTTAACTGTTATTTTTGTCACTTTAGTGGTAAGACATAAGAAGCAATGACGATGTCCTTTTATTCAAATCTTTATGATATCAAACAAGTTTATGTTTAAAGACTCCCATTTCAACTAACGGTTTCATATAGCAAAAGATACGTTACACTATACACCCTTGCAAACTTTCCATCAAGCCATCTATACATATTGAGTATCATCGAAGTTAAGTAGTGTTGTTATCAGGAACTAGCTAGCCAATGACCATTATTGGAAGGGACAGGCAACTCTTGGTTGCTCCTTGTCAGAATCCTCGCCCTCTTCTTTATTCGTCATCTTCCTTCTTCATCTTCAGGTGGAAGGTCATATGGGGATGGGGGCTGTAATGGTGTGTTCATCCGGGTGAACTGAGGGATATATTGGACCTTTCTTAACATTTTTTTGGTAATTTTTACACCACCAAAAATTTTAGATCCACCATCATACTTACGTAATACTGCAAGTGATTAATTATAAAACGTTATATAATAAGTGATTAACCAAACGTTTAGCATGCATAATTAAGCATTCAATAGGAAGATTATATAATAAGTGATCCAACATTATAAACGATGCTATGATCTTTACCAGAGTACATAAACATGCTCTACAATTAAGCTCAAATAAAGTTTGCTTCAATCAAGCATAAACTTAGCAAATATTTTTGAGTTATTCCAGCTTGTCAAACAATCTAGACAGAACTGCATTCAATAAAAAGTCATTGAAAATTTGAAATATCGAACCAAGTTTATGCTAAAAGGACTCCCATTTCGACTACCAGTTTCAAACCTTCAAATACCAACTTCCGTGAAATGAAATGTGGTCCAAAGATACATAACGTCTGACTAACTTAACTATGGCACAGTAAACATCGTTGCAAACCCTCCTATGTCGAGTCATCTATAAGTCCTCAGTATAACGTTATCAGGGACTAGCCAAGGGTCATTAATGCATGGGGAACCAGCAGCTCATGGCTTGTTCTTTATCGGTATCATAATGGTGTTTCCATCAGGCTGAATTAAGGAAATATATCATGTCTTCTACTTGGCTTCCGTCTCTCCCGTTCCAGTCATATATACCACAAATTTGTCAGCTGTTTCGACTTCGAGATAACACCGTAAAGTTGGTGCTTAGTTTCAAAATTTATTTCATCTCTGTGGCTAGTGCACTGAACCAATAACTCTCCCAGGAAAAGACCTTGGAGGACAAAGGCAATTCAGCCATATTTTGCGAAACATATCCCAAACAATTCAGCCATTCAACTAGTTTTGTCGTGTTAGATACATAATAAACATAGCGAGCAAATGCAAACAGCCACTTCACTTTATTTGAACTAAAAAAGTGGATGTGTGACTCCATTTTGTGGCAAAACAGTAACACATTTAGACAGTATGGCGGAGCCGAAAACAAGATTGTGGGGGCAAAAAAATTCCAAACAAATATGGGCGGGAAAATAAGCTATAATATGAAATCTTTAAGCATGCAAAATATAGTGTGAAAAAGAGCTTTTCATGAACGGTGGCATTGCTGGAAAATTTGATCGCATAAGGCATCGAGAAAAAAAAAAGAGTTTTTAGTATGAGTTGTAATAAGTTGGGTCAAGTTTTACTAAAGTAAACAAAAATGCTCTAATTTAAAAAGTTAGCAAAAGATTTAACATACGAAATATCACGAAAATAACATTAAACCTCTTTCCAATTTTTAAATAACTTAGTTTACAGTGTATGATGTTTTATCAAAAATAAACATTTTTAAGATTGTAGAACGCTCGATAATTAATTACAACTAAAAAATCATGATGTTAACATAATCATACTAAATTGTTACAAAAGTACAAATTTTATACTAAAAGTGAAAGATCCTTAAGTTAATATTAATGTTGTTGAGAGTTTAATGTAATGTATCTATGGTATTAAGCATACACATCTTGAGTTTTGAAAAAACTACACAATTACAGTACCGTGGTATGTTATTTCCTAAACAGGGATAAATAATTATATGTGTACTACAAGTCCCAAAGTATATTAAAATAATACTGGTATATTTATTAGATAAAAATCAATAAACTAAATGAAAACTTAGATAATTGAGCCCACTTACCCAATCCTTAACAGTCAAACCTCCAGTCGTTCCCACTTCCAAGTTCCCTTATTTTTCTGTGTCTTCCTCCATTTTTTCCGATGAATAAAGCAGTTGAACAACAATTTCAAAACTTGTTCTTTTTGTTAACGTGAGAGTGTGAGGGCACTCAGATTATTTGCCTGAGGGCACTGGTCCTTTTTGTTACACATCTGACTTTTTTTCTTACATATTTAGGGTATCGACGGGAGCTTGGTTGGGGGCAACGCCCCCCACTACGTTACACATGGCTCCGCCCCTGCATTTAGAGAGTCTACAGTTACATAAACGTGTATATATCTATACTACTATATAAAGTGTTTGGGACTTTCTTTAAAAGGAAGTATTAAAAAAATAAGCCTACACACTTACTATAAGAGGAAGGTTTAAAATTCAATACATCACATTATTCAATGCACATAGTGTTCAGACTTACAAGACAAGAAGCATAGTGTACACCACTTTAATGCACGTATTAAAAGACAAAATAGCACATTAATGCTATTTAATATAGTCAATTAATTTACTGGTCAATAAATACAATTAATACAGTTATTAAAGCACCCCTTACCTAAGAAATACAAATTATCAAACATATTGTACAACCAAATTAACACAATTCCTGCATTAAATGCCACTAATACAAATAATAAGCACATTATACAAATATTCAATCTCGAACGTGCAACGGGCCAAATTGGCTTGAACCCGAACGGGCACGGACTAAATAAAATTCTTGATATCTGTAAATTTATTGTCAAAAAGAACATAAAAAGAAGATGTTAGATCTTCTTGTGCTTAAAAGGTCACATGAAAAGCATTTAAGCTATAAAATAGTCATCGTGTACCTGCCGCGCGCGGGTACCCTTCTAGTTTTCTATTACGTAGTTGTGTTGTGGGTGGTATATATCTATACTACAATATAAAGTGTTTAGGACATTCTAGATAAAGAAGTCTTAAAATTTTTAAGACCAAAAACATTTCTAATATTAGTAACCCGCTAAACTTGTAACCAAAAGTACAATTAATATAGTGTTTGGTACAAAACAATAATGCATAAATCATATAACTTGTAACATTCATGTATATTAATCCCAGAATTAATGATATTATTAAAATACTCTCACTTAAAAGTACAATTAATATTGCACTTGGTACAAAACAATTATGCATAAGTTATTTAATTTTTCTTTTTCATTAAAACACTCATTAAATAAAATTTACAAATCATTAATAATATAATTAAAATACGCCATCACTCAAAAGTACAATTAATATATCAAATGATACAAAACAATAATGCATAAATCATTTTATCATTTAAATCTTTAAAACACACACTAAATGAATTTTCCATTTCATTAATGATATTAATAAAATACATCTTCACACAAAAGTACAGTCAAGTATATCAAATGGTACAAAATAATAGCGCATAAATCATCTTATCTTTTCTTTCTTTTATAAAACATCCACTAAGTAAAATTTACAAATCATTAAGCAGATAATAGAAACCAATCTTTTATATAGTCGACTTTCGACATCACCTTTTCGACCACGCAACGGACCACCATTTACCACCACAACTTAGCAATATAATCACCACTAGATTGTGCTAAAATTGCTATTTTAAAACACCCTTTATGTTTAAACGATATATAATATTACACGTCCAAAACGATTAGCAATATCGTTGACCATCGTTTTCGTATCGTCATTTCATCGTGAAGCATGTCTGCCATTTTTTATAGTAATAATGTGTGGTAAAGTTGTCCGTTAAGTTATCACCATGTGTTAGTTAGCATCATGACAAACGTATAATCGCGTAAGCACCCAGCTATAAAAACTTTTTATTTTGTTACTAAATATGTAAGTAATAAAACAAACTAATTTCCAATTAATAAATTCTGTTGGACATTCTTTTTTTTCCATAAAGCAATGCATCGAAAACACCTTGTTATTACTAGAAAATATAATCACACGAGTACCCGCCGCTGCAACGCACATGTACTCGGCTAGTCTTTCATAATATTTGTACACGAGCCTAAACGAGTTCGCTATCTCGAGCTTCGGCACAAGCTCGATTATTTATCAAGCATTATGTTAAGCTCAAGCTCATTAAGACTTGACTTGTTTCGACCTTTTACCGAGTCAATCATGAGTAGCTCATGATCGTTCGTTCGTTTACACCCTAACTAAATATAGCCACAAATCAATATAATTAAAAATGTAGATATAGAATCAATAAAGAATTTGCTAATCAAGAAGATTAAAAAGAGAAAATTGATGGAAAAAAGTTAGATCCTATCACACATGGGAGTTGAGTTCAATATATATCTCATATTTTTTAAAGACTCAATTAACAAATTTTGGCCACTCATTTTTTCATCAAAATTAAAAAAAAGTCACTTTCTATCTTTTATTTTTAAATTAAAATATCTTACAAACGATAAATCATTAAGCGACAAAAAAATACACAATCGTGATGACAATTTTTTATCTTTCGATAGAACGGGCACCGACATTCTTTCGACGAACTTTTTTTCTAGTTTTTTTTAGTGTTAAAGTTTAGTTCTAGATAAATCACATTCGATTTATATGTTATGAATCACGCGTAATTTCATAATTCAGATGTGATTTCAGAAAATCACATGTGATTTATAATAACAGATCACATTTAATTTTTTAAATGTAAATTTCAATAATTACAATAAAAAGTCGAAAAAGTTCATCGAAAGTATATTAAAGTTTCCTTCTATAGAAAATATATTAAAGTGTCCTTCTATGAAAAATGAAAAATGTAAAAATATAAAAATATAAAAAGTATCTTTTCGCGTAACGATTAACAGTTTTTGAAATATTTAACTTTTTAAAAAGAAGATATAAAAAAAGGATTTTCTTTTTTTTGATAGAAAAATAAATGATCTGAACTGTTTCATTGATTATTTAAAGAATTTGGCGTCTAAATTGAACTTCTCTTCACAACGTTATTTAGCCATATCAAACATAGAGTTGAGATTAATATAGAACTCATATTTGTCATAGAACAAATGAACCAATTATAGCCCTTCATTTTTTATTTATATTAATACAAAATCATTTTCCACCTTTTTTTTAAAACAACATATATTACAAATGGTAAATCTTCAAAATATAAAAAAATACACCATCGCGACGAGAATTAAATTATCTTTCTATAGATATGCACTTTTATATATTTTCGACATTCATTTTTTTCAAAAATTCCGTCCGAAAAAATCATATATGATTTTTACGAATCATATATGATTCTCAAAAATCAAAAATCATATATGATTTGTAAAAATCGAATCATATATGATTTTCACAAATCATATATGATTTTTGTTTACCGAAATTTTGAAAAAAAATTGTTAAAAATATATAGTAGTGCATATGTATAGAAAGATAATTGAATTCTCGTCGTGATGGTATAATTTTTATGACGTAACTATTAACGGTTTGCGAGATATTTAATTTTTTTAAAAAGGGTGAAAGTATATCATAATAAAAAAAATAAATAGCTATTATTGGTTCATTAAATCTAAGGTAAATTTGAGATGTATATTGAACTTTTGCCATCAAACATATAGACGAATAAAAGGCCAATCTGATGGTATTTAGCCGGACAGGTCAATGAATAATCAAGAAGGTCAACAATTTTATTTAGCCGGACATTGTATAATAATAATTAGAGATTCACCAATGTTTAACATGCGTGTTGCCAGAGATACAAAACGAGTTATAAATGAACACTTATTAAGAGGATATGTACAAGAAAAAGTTATAAAAATGGTGAATGTTCTTGTGGAGAATATTGGCGATAATCGCTTTATAGATTTAATTATTGGTCATAACACATAAGTTTATAAAGATCATGTTTATGTGTAACTATTTTCAGCCTTAAGGTCTTTTGCAATTTATAAAATAAACATATACGTAAGAGGAGCAATACAAACATTGTTCAAGGTAATATTTTGAATCTAGTAGGGTTGTGTTCATGGTGATCATAATAATCCACTTATTTTAGTTTCTATATGACAACTTTAAGCTTTAAGCAGCTATACTGATTCATAAATGATCATGAGTCGATTTAACTTCAATAAGTTAAAAATTGAACCTTTAATTAAGCTAGTATATATCTAACGTGAAGCTAACGAGAATGGGAATTTAGGCATTTGAAAAAAAACTTAAAGATAGAAATGTGTTTTGGTTTTATCCCACATAGGTGAGTGAGCAAACATTGGTGGAGTTTATCAGTGAGACCATTAAGATATCAAATATAGATATGATGAAATGCTGAATAGTACTTATGGTTGTAAGTAGCCATTTCATCATGTTTTCTTTTCTTGGGATATCGACTATGGCATGGGTGTGTTAAAATATTAATGGTACTTATAGTCGGAAAGATTATCGATGCGGTATTCTTGATCAGTCTTAATATTTATAAGTGTCTCGTTTACCTTTGGTCCACCTTATGCACTAACGGGCAGTGTAACCGGTCGTGTGTAGTGTAATGTCGGTAAAACCGAGGTCGTCCCAAGAGCTATATGAGCGGATTCTAATTAAGTGTATATGTTACTGGTTATTAACTAGTAAAACAAGAAATGAAAGCAAATAAAGGCAAAGGTTGTGATCAATAAGTTAAAAGTGTTCTAATCTGGTTACTCATCCTATCATGTTATGTTCACGTCTAATACTTCCAATTGATTCAAGTGGGGGTTTAGGTCGCTAGGATAGCGTTTGGTCAGTTCATCCTAAACTATCAGCAAAGGTTTCCACCGGAGATCAAGCTACTACCCTTGAAAGTCCTGTTGTTTTTAGTCCCCTAAGCCAAGTCATTAAGTTCCACTACATGCAAGATTCATAACAATGAGGACCCAGGCGCTAGCATTTTAGACACTCATCCTTAACTTCTTAAGTTCATCCAAACGGAAGGTGATCATTTGGTCAGTTCACACAAGCGAAGAAGGGTCGTTAGTTGGTCAATTCTTACCCTTCCCACTCAGTCTACCTACTTAAGTTCAGTTGGTCAATTCTCCTAAGCAACTAGACACTACCACCATTCAAAACTACCGAAACAATGGTAGCTACCAATGAACTATGTCTGCATACACTAGAAACAATTATACGGAAGCAATGTAAACATATAAGGAATCATAACTAGGTTAGCACCAAAGGTGCTTAGCCGATCATATTAAATGAAACAATCAATTCAATGTTTGACATAATGAAATACATGAATCAAAAGTAAAAAGAAAGATAATCGCTAATGCTTATCATTCGGGAGTGATTTCTCCCTTGAAGATGGCTCCGTATGCTCCTCAAGATCTTCCTTTGGTCCCTACTCACGTTCTCTGCTTTTTGGTGTGGAGTGAATGATGTGAAATGCAGAATTTAGGGCTGGTATTTATAGGCGAGATCTAGTTACGGCATAACTTAAGTTGAGAGTTACGCCGTAACCTGTATAAATCCATAATAAAGCTCTCAACATAGCTGGTTACGGCGTAACACATGGGATGAGTTACGCTGTATCTTCAATACAAGTTACAATGTCATGATTACGCCGTAATCGTTGGAAGGATTTACGACGTAGCTTGTAGCGACGTGGAACTTCTTTTGACCTAATGGGTTACGGCGTAATCCTTGGTGGGAGTTACGTCGTAATCTTCTGCTAAGCTGGCCTTCTGAGTCACACATTTAGCTACGACGTATTGTGAGAGTGGAGTTACGCCGTAACTTCATCACGGTGGGCATACTATCATTAGTTCTTTGTAAAATCTTCAAATCCGCGTCTCTTTAGCTCCAATGTTCATCAAAATATGTGTTCGTATAGCCCGATAATCTATATCAACCAATGTTTTATCCGGTGTAAAATTGGACTAGTTACTAAATATTCGAAACGATGTCTTGTTGTAGATGATAGGAGTATAATTTGTATAATCCTATTAGAGTAGGGAAACATATATTTATTATATTTTGATGAAATCATTTGGGCTTTTTGTCCCACATAGGTAAATGAGTGAAAACCTTTTAAGCTTATATACTATAGTAAATAGGGATTTTATGTCTTGAAGTTAATATGAGTCTTTCAAAACTTGAGCATTCTTCCAATAAAAAGTTTATTTGGAATTGTGTTTGAGTTTGGAAAAATTATATGAGCTTTAAAGTTTTTGTATTAATCCACAATGAAAAGAAAATAACAACTAGCGTACTCACTCCTAATGCTCGTACACCTTTAGGCTTCGTGATTTAATTCTAGACTACCATTTTTAGTTCTTAACACCTTTAGAGTTTTTTCCATTCGACCTGGTAATGTCCTAACTACATTTATCGTGAGCCTCGACACGAGTTGAGGACAGTGCCACACTCGTTTTATATTACAAAATAGCATTGTGTCACAAACTGCAAGTGAGTTACCTGAACCAAATATAGAATCAATAAACATTTTCCGAACGTTTTTGAAGAATACCACTTTACTACAAATCAGTATAATAAAAAAACGTAGATATAGAATCAAGAAACAATTTTCATAATGTTTTAGAAGTAAAGACAAATGGGGAGTGGACGGGGTCAACGAGTATGAACCAATTCAAAGCTTTCTTCTAAGCTGGGTCACTCTTACAAATCGAGATCATGTGTAGTTGTTTAGCTACTTTTTTTACCATCTATTATGAAATTCATATTAAATTTTTATCTTTGATACTAGTTATAATACCCGTACACGCACAGGTTTTGACAAAAAAAATTATTTTGTATTAATACAGAATTATTATGTGTTTAAAGGTAATTGCATATAATTATATAGTTATAAGTGTCGTGCACGCACGAAGTTTACACATAAATCAAATTTATTTTAACATTTTAATTCAGTATATATATACATATGATAATTTGCACATGAAAATTGTGATATAAGTACAACTAATACTTATGCACGAGTTTTTCATTATGCATTAATATCTATTAGAATTTGGTAAAATATTTGTAATAAATTTTGTTAGTAACTCAAGATTTAATTATATTTTGCTGACAAAGATGTTGATGTTGTTATTTAAATTTCATTACTGATATTATATTGTACACGTGATGCAAGTTTAATAGCATATAATAAGCGTTGATAAAGTTAAAGTATACTCTTTAAAGTTTTTTAAAATTATTTTTCTAGATATCTTTATATAAATAAATAAGAGTTGCACAAGTTATTGTTATAAGTAGAATCGCGTATATTTATTTTTATATTAAAGTAACCCATGCTTACAATTTGATAATTATATTTTCGTTTTCAGTAATTTAGCCGTATTTAAAATGTAAACTCATGTCCACATAGGTTAAACTTTTAAAAATAAAATAAATGAATCCTTATTGAGCGTATATAGTAAAAAAATTAATACTTATAATCTTATGGAAATTTATATGTTGTTATTTTAAAACAACATATACATGTATTTTTTTAAGATATAAAGTATAAAAGATATAAAGTATAATGAGGTATTTGTTTATAATCTAAAGTTATTAAAAAACATGGAGATTTATAATGTTACACTTAATTCTATATAATTTTTAAAAATTCAACCACTAAAGTTTTATTAATTACCTTATCTTTTTTTAAGTTTTTGTTTTCACAAATTTGACACATATATTTTTATGTGTTTTTTTTATCAACCAAATTTATCCACCAAATTTATTAAAGGTTGACCAAGATCAATTTAATTTTGACTTTTATTAACCAATCACATCACTCGATTTTGCTTACGTGGCGAAATCGAGCTCTCTTATTGGCCCAATTGTTTTTTCAATAAGAATTAATTGACAAAATCACTCTGAAATAATATAATTCCTTTATTATATAAAAAATTGAGTTCTTCAATTATCCCATGCATACATAGTAATACATTTATACCCTGTCTACATGCACTATATAAGGTAAATTACAATCACCCTTTAGTTACATGATCATCTACAACTAATCCAAATCAATACAATAAATGTGAGCTTATCACCAACGTGTCATGGTTGACTAATAAAATCATCTTATAGACAAGACATTCCCAAAGTTTAAAAACAGATTAGATTCGAAATTGTATTTTCTATCTATGTATCTATAAATATATTATAAGTGAATCTCTCTCCTCATGGTCTTAAATTTAAGACTTACAAAATACAAAGCATATTGTACAATACATAATGCACTATGATCTTTTTCATCAATCTTAATTTTAAGACTTACAAGTCTTAAAGCTTAATGTACAAACTACAAAACACTATTAATGTGGTCAAGATATTTAATGTAGTTAATTAATTAACTGTTCAATAAATACAATTAATGCAATTAGTTATTAAAACACCCTTTATACAAGAAATATAAATTATCAAGCTTATTATACAACCAACTTAAACATAATTATTGCATTAAAATGATGTCAAGTATTGTAGTGATAGTCAAATATTGTTATACATTTGTTTATAGAAAGACAAAATTATAATGTTCAAACAAAAGAAAGACAAAATCATACACTTTATATTCAAATAAGAAAAATAATTAATTAGCCAATCTCACAATATTAGCGTAATACGAGGCGTTTCATTATATAAAGGCCTTCAAAGTGAAATATTTTTTGCAATAACCTCTTTTCTAGATTTGTACCATACATTTATGCTATGGAAATTGAAATAATTTCCAAAGAGTTTATCAAGCCATCCTCACCAACACCGCCCCATTTGAAAACATTCAAGCTTTCTGTCCTAGATCAGATTCCTAATGTTCCTTATGCCTCTCTCATCTTGTTCTACCCTAATCTGAATGGCAACAATCTTTCTGAAGCCCTAGAAAAGTCGGCACTTCTAAAGAAATCTCTATCAAAAACCTTAACTCAGTTTTACCCTCTTGCTGGAATGATCCAAAAAGATTATTCTATTGATTGTAATGATTTTGGAGCTAGCTATGTATCTGCTTTGGTTCATGATAGTCTTGAAAACTTTCTGGTCCTTCCTGACCACCAAATGATGCATAGGTTTTTGCCATTGGATCCTAATTTACATGAATCTAGTGAGGTTGCTCATGTAACACATGTACAAGTGAGCATTTTTAAATGTGGTGGAATCGCCATTGGTGCCTGCGTTTCACATAAGGTTGTTGATGCAAGTGGACTCTGCACGTTCTTAAAAGGATGGGCTAACATGACTTGTGGAGATAAAGAAATTGTGTATCCAAACTTAGAAGCCCCATCTCTTTTCCCTGCAAAAAGTCTCTGGCTTAGAGACATGTCAATGGCTATATCTCAGTTACTGTTGAAGGAAGGAAGGTGCGTCACAAAAAGATTTGTATTTAGTTCGGATGCCTTAGCCACGCTGAAAATCGAGGTGGCTAGAAAGGGAGTGCAACAACCATCACGTGTTGAGGTGGTATCTGCTTTAATATGGGAGTGTGCAACGGAGGCATCCAAAGAAGCATATGGTTTGGAGAAACCTTCTCTATTAACCCATGCGGTGAACCTTCGTCGAAAACTTGCAACAACATTGTCAGAAGACATACTTGGTAACATGGTTTGGTTTGCTGAAGCGGTATCTCCACCTAGCAATGAGAAAACATTTCACGATTTGGTGAGAATGGTGCGTGAAAGTTTTATAAAAATCAGTACCGAATTTGTGATGAAAGCACAAGGTGATGAAGGACACTTCGAAATGCAGAAGTCACTTCAAGAAATTTGGGAAATTGATTCTAAAGGGATGGGTATAAATAGCTACAACTTTACAAGTTGGTGCAAGATGGGTTTCTACAAAATTGATTTCGGTTGGGGGAAACCGATTTGGTTGGCCGGTGTTGTAGATGAGGGCGCCCCGGTATTCATAAATCTAGTAAACTTAGTAGACACAAAGGATGGTGAAGGAATAGAAGCATGGGTGAACCTTGATGAAGAAGAAATGAGGATTTTGCAAGATAACCCAAAGCTATTAGCATATGCTTCAATTGATCCAAGTCCTCTAATAAAGGATGGCAATGTTGAATTACCATTTCCATAGACCATGAAGGCTGAAGCTAGATCCAACTTGAAGATCCTATATCTATACTACAATATAAAGTGTTTAGGACATTCTAAATAAAGAAGTCTTCAAATTTTTAAGACCAAAAACATTTCTAATATTAGTAACCCGCTAAACTTGTAACCAAAAGTACAATTAATATAGTGTTTGGTACAAAACAATAATGCATAAATCATCTAACTTGTAACATTCATGTATATTAATGCCAGAATTAATGATATTATTAAAATACTCTCACTCAAAAGTACAATTAACATTGCACTTGGTACAAAACAATTATGCATAAGTTATTTAATTTTCTTTTTCATTAAAACACTCATTAAATAAAATTTACAAATCATTAATAATATAATTAAAATACCCCATCACTCAAAAGTACAATTAATATATCAAATGGTACAAAACAATAATGCATAAATCATTTTATCATTTATATCTTTAAAACACCCACTAAATGAATTTTACAATTCATTAATGATATTAATAAAATACATCTTCACACAAAAGTACAGTCAAGTATATCAAATGGTACAAAACAATAGCGCATAAATCATCTTATCTTTTCTTTCTTTTATAAAACATCCACTAAGTAAAATTTACAAATCATTAAGCAGATAATAGAAACCAATCTTTTATATAGTCAGACTTTCTGACATCACCTTTTTCGACCACGCAACGGACCACCATTTACCACCACAACTTAGCAATATAGTCACCACTAGATTGTGCTAAAATTGCTATTTTAAAACACCCTTTATGTTTAAACGATATATAATATTACACGTCCAAAACGATTAGCAATATCGTTGACCATCGTTTTCGTATCGTCATTGCATCGTGAAGCATGTCTGCCATTTTTTGAAGTAATAATGTGTGGTAAAGTTGTCCGTTAAGTTATCATCATGTGTTAGTTAGCATCATGACAAACGTATAATCGCGTAAGCACCCAGCTATAAAAACTTTTTATTTTGTTACTAAATACGTAAGTAATAAAACAAACTAATTTCCAATTAATAAATTCTGTTGGACATTCTTTTTTTTCCATAAAGCAATGCATCGAAAACACCTTGTTATTACTAGAAAATATAATCACACGAGTACCCGCCGCTGCAACGCACGGGTACTCGGCTAGTCTTTCATAATATTTGTACACGAGCCTAAACGAGTTCGCTATCTCGAGCTTCGACACACAAGCTCGATTATTTATCAAGCATTATGTTAAGCTCAAGCTCATTAAGACTTGACTTGTTTTTACCTTTTACCGAGTCAATCATGAGTAGCTCATGATCAGTTACGTTCGTTTACACCCCTAACTAAATATAGCCACAAATCAATATAATTAAAAATGTAGATATAGAATCAATAAAGAATTTGCTAATCAAGAAGATTAAAAAGAGAAAATTGATGGAAAAAAGTTAGATCCTATCACACATGGGAGTTGAGTTCAATATATATCTCATATTTTTTAAAGACTCAATTAACAAATTTTGGCCACTCATTTTTTCATCAAAATTAAAAAAAGTCACTTTCTATCTTTTATTTTTTAAATTAAAATATCTTACAAACGATAAATCATTAAGCGACAAAAAAATACACAATCGTGATGACAATTTTTTTATCTTTCAGTAAACGGGCACTTCGACATTCTTTCGACGAACTTTTTTTTTTCTAGTTTTTTTTTAGTGTTAAAGTTTAGTTCTAGATAAATCACATTCGATTTATATGTTATGAATCACGCGTAATTTCACAATTCAGATGTGATTTCAGAAAATCACATGTGATTTATAATAACAGATCACATTTAATTTTTTTAAATGTAAATTTCAATACTTACAATAAAAAGTCAGAAAAAAGTTCATCGAAAGTATATTAAAGTTTCCTTCTATAGAAAATATATTAAAGTGTCCTTCTATGAAAAATGTAAAAATATAAAAATATAAAAAGAAAATATAAAAAGTATCTTTTCACGTAACGATTAACAGTTTTTGAAATATTTAACTTTTTAAAAAGAAGATATAAAAATAGGCTTTTCTTTTTTTTGATAGAAAAATAAATGATCTGAACTGTTTCATTGATTATTTAAAGAATTTGGCGTCTAAATTGAACTTCTCTTCACAACGTTATTTAGCCATATCAAACATAGAGTTAAGATCAATAGAGAACTCATATTTGTCATAGAATAAATGAACCAATTATAGCCATTCATTTTTTATTTATATTAATACAAAATTATTTTCCACCTTTTTTTTAAAACAGCATATATTACAAATGGTAAATCTTCAAAATATAAAAAAATACACCATCGCGACGAGAATTAAATTATCTTTCTATAGATATGCACTTTTATATATTTTCGACATTCATTTTTTTCAAAAATTCCGTCCGAAAAAATCATATATGATTTTTACGAATCATATATGATTCTCAAAAATCAAAAATCATATATGATTTGTAAAAATCGAATCATATATGATTTTCACAAATCATATATGATTTTTGTTTACCGAAATTTTGAAAAAAAATTGTTAAAAATATATAGTAGTGCATATGTATAGAAAGATAATTGAATTCTCGTCGTGATGGTATAATTTTTATCGCGTAACTATTAACGGTTTGCGAGATATTTAATTTTTTAAAAAAGGGTGAAAGTATATCATAATAAAAAAAAAAATAGCTATTATTGGTTCATTAAATCTATGGCAAATTTGAGATGTATATTGAACTTTTGCCATCAAACATATAGACGAATAAAAGGCCAATCTGATGGTATTTTGCCGGACAGGTCAATGAATAATCAAGAAGGTCAACAGTTTTATTTAGCCGGACATTGTATAATTGAGGACATGTACAAGAAAAAGTTATAAAAATGGTGAATGTTCTTGTGGAGAATATTGGCGACAATCGCTTTATAGATTTAATTATTGGTCATAACACATAAGTTTATAAAGATCATGTTTATGTGTAACTATTTTCAGCCTTAAGGTCTTTTGCAATTTATAAAATAAACATATACGTAAGAGGAGCAATACAAACATTGTTCAAGGTAATATTTTGAATCTAGTAGGGTTGTGTTCATGGTGATCATAATAATCCACTTATTTTAGTTTCTATATGACAACTTTAAGCTTTAAGCAGCTATACTGATTCATAAATGATCATGAGTCGATTTAACTTCAATAAGTTAAAATTTGAACCTTTAATTAAGCTAGTATAAATCTAACGTGAAGCTAACGAGAATGGGAATTTAGGCATTTGAAATAAAAGCTTAAAGATAGAAATAAGTTTTGGTTTTATCCCAGATAGGTGAGTGAGCAAACATTGGTGGAGTTTATAACTGAGACCATTAAGATATCAAATATAGATATGATGAAATGCTGAATATTACTTATGGTTGTAAGTAGCCGTTTCATCATGTTTTCTTTTCTTGGGATATCGACTATGGCATGGGTGTGTTAAAATATTAATGGTACTTATAGTCGGAAAGATTACTGATGCAGGTATTACTGATCAGGTCTTAATATTTATAAGTGTCTCGTTTACCTTTGGTCCACCTTATGCACTAACGGGCAGTGTAACCGGTCGTGTGTAGTGTAGTAATCGGTAAAACCGAGGTCGTCCCAAGAGCTATATGAGCGGATTCTAATTAAATGTAATTGTTACTGGTTATTAACTAGTAAAACAAGAAATGAAAGCAAATAAAGGCAAAGGTTGTGATCAATAAGTTAAAAGTGTTCTAACCTGGTTACTCATCCAATTGATTCATGTTATGTTCACGTCTAATACTTCCAATTGGTTCAAGTGGGGGTTTAGGTCTCTAGGATAGCGTTTGGTCAGTTCATCCTAAACTATCAGCAAAGGTTTCCACCGGAGATCAAGCTACTAACCTTGATAGTCCAGTTGTTTTTAGTCCCCTAAGCCAAGTCATTAAGTTCCACTACATGCAAGATTCATAACAATGAGGGCCCGGGCGCTAGCATTTTAGACACTCATCCTTAACTTCTTAAGTTCATCCAAACGGCAGGTGATCATTTGGTCAGTTCGCACAAGCGAAGAAGGGTCGTTAGTTGGTCAATTCTTACCCTTCCCACTCAGTCTACCTACTTAAGTTCAGTTGGTCAATTCTCCTAAGCAACTAGACACTACCACCATTCAAAACTACCGAAACAATGGTAGCTACCAATGAACTATGTCTGCATACACTAGAAACAATTATACGGAAGCAATGTAAACATATAAGGAATCATAACTAGGTTAGCACCAAAGGTGCTTAGCCGATCATATTAAATGAAACAATCAATTCAATGTTTGACATAATGAAATACATGAATCAAAAGTAAAAAGAAAGATAATCGCTAATGCTTATCATTCGGGAGTGATTTCTCCCTTGAAGATGGCTCCGTATGCTCCTCAAGATCTTCCTTTGGTCACCTACTCACGTTCTCTGCTTTGTGTATGGAGTGAATGATGTGAAATGCAGAATTTAGGGCTGGTATTTATAGGCTAGATCTAGTTACGGCATAACTTAAGTTGAGAGTTACGCCATAACCTGTATAAATCCATAATAAGGCTCTCAACGTAACTGGTTACGGCGTAACACATGGGATGAGTTACGCTGTATCATCAATACAAGTTACAATGTCATGATTACGCCGTAATCGTTGGAAGGATTTACGGCGTAGCTTGTAGCGACGTGGAACTTCTTTTGACCTAATGGGTTACGGCGTAATCCTTGGTGGGAGTTACGTCGTAATCTTCTGCTGAGCTGGCCTTCTGAGTCACGCATTTAGCTACGACGTATTGTGAGAGTGGAGTTACGCCGTAACTTCATCATGGTGGGCATACTATCATTAATTCTTTGTAAAATCTTCAAATCCGCGTCTCTTTAGCTCCAATGCTCGTAATTTACCTGAAGCTGAAATATAAAGGAAAACAAGCGTAAATCCATATAAATGATATAAAATACGAGCAATAGCGAGAGAAATTGATACTTAAGATTTAGGACTATTTGATGTTATCAATTACATCAACTCTTATGTTATATAACATAGCTTACAAGCTCAAAAAAATAATATCTCTTATGTATTTGTAACAAAGACTTCAAGATTTACTTTCTTTAAGAATAACAATCCACGGTGACAAAAACAATAAAAACTAGTATCCTAACTCACAAGTTGAGTGTTTACTCATGTATGATTGATTTGTATAGCCAAGCGAGATTAGTGGAAAAAGCTTTCATTATATCAAACGACATGTCATTTATTAGAAGATGTATGACCAAAGCTTGTTTGTGGGCTTATGGTATTTAGGGTTTCATGTGTAGTCACCATTATAAATTGTAGATCAATAAAACATAACACTTTACGGGGTTTTATCATCCAACATGGTATCGGAGCGGGTATGATCCTCAGACCTAGTTGGCTAAGTTGAGCCGCCTCTTTTATGGCACCCCGTCAAACCCTAGCCGCCTCGTAACATGTTTACTTTTATTTTTTGATTCGTGGCTTTTGCTTTTAATACTTAAGAAGCTCGAGCTCGGCTCATAATATATCTTTATTGAGCTCGTTAATAAGCTCGAGCTCGGCTCGTATTTATGTTTAATACTTAAAATATCATAATGTCGTTTAGGCTCACGAGCCTAAACGAGCTTTGTATGTAAAGCTCGGGCTCGAGCTCGATTAATAAACGAGCTGCAACTTAGGATCGAGCTCGTTTAGGCTCGGCTCGTTCGAGCTTTTTACTGATCCGATCCCGAGCTTTTCACGAGCGGCTCGGCTCATTAACACCCTTAATATTTTATATTTAAATGAGACTCAGTTTGCCTTCGCTTTGCGGCAGGACTAAAATATAAAATTTTAAATAAAGAATTTGTAATGCATATCGAGTTTGATATCCTAAGCTTTTCTTTTTTTTTTAAATATAATAGCATTTGATTATATATAGAATTAAACACATGCTTTGAAAGTGAAGATGAGGTACGCTTTGCAGGTGTTAAATACTTCCATAGAAAAAAGCAAATCGCAATGTAGAGAGTTTATAATAGTTTTATACTACTCATACTATCTATACGTGGATGTACAAATTACAAAACATTATGATACAGGTTTGACATTAGGTTTAGCATAAGAAAACAGCACAAAACATTACGATATAAAGAAGTTAGAACTTCTAATTATGTGATACCCCAATGAGTCTATGGCAATTAAGGTTCGTTTCTATAGCTAAGCGTAGTATCGTCTTTCAATATCTACGTTACAACATTTACTAACAAGAACAACTTGCAATATTATAAAACTTTTTCATGTTGCAATTCGCTCAAAATTTTAAAAAGTTAGAACTGTTTTTTTGGTTGTGTACCTTAAAGTAGTTAAGACAATCGTGATTGACATGTTACAAATAGGAGTCAAGTATAGTTTTTTAGTTACTTTTCTTACTACACATAATGAGTTGATATTAACTTGACCATTAATATTTGTTAATAATTGAAGTAGATAATGTTTGTTTTATTGTTCACGTATTTCTCAAATCAAATAAATTCTATCGCGTTGCCAGTTTGCGACCTCCCACTAAATCCAGAATATCTGATATGAATTTTCGCATAGCCCCATAATTGAGTGGCAACATTGTGTGTACAATATACCAAAGTCACAATCAACTCTGGATTTTCGAGTAATGAAAGTGAGTTTATGTCGAAAAGACTCCCATTTCAATTAATCTTCTAATAACAAAAGATAACACTCTCTCTTGCAAAGTCTTAGACCACTTTACATTACATTGAAGAATATAGAAATTGTGGTCTAGAGATACATAATAACAACTCACTCGGCGACCGACTGTATGCTTTGTCCCACATAGAAGAATCAGAGAATTACTTCTAAGCATATATAACATAGTAAATATGGATTGTATGTCTTGAAGTTAATACTATGCTTTCAAGGTTATCCCTACATCTCCATTAAATATAACAAAAAAGACCTTTAAAGTTTTTGTAAAAGAGACTTAAAGCTCTGAAAAATATAAGAGATTGCATCTAATATGTCTAGCCTACAACAAAATTGGGGTAACACCACTAAAAAGTATGTTACTTGCTCAAAAAAATAAAATAAAAAAAATAAAAATAAAAAAACTCTTTTGAGTACTAATGTTGATATTTTTGTTTTTATGTGAGTGGTATGATAACTTTACCCTTCCAAATTACATAAATGATCTATGTGGGTTTGCGAAATTGCATCTAACGTCCTTAGTGTAAATTACATAAATGTTCCATGTCGTTTGAAGAAAATTGCATCCACCGTCCCTAACTTTTTTTTCGAATTCTTTTTTCCAAAATTTTTATTTCGTTCGTTTTTTACCGAAAATTTAATTTTTTCCAAATTTTTTTTTTGAAATTCTATTTCAATTTTTTTGTCGAAAACGTTTTCTGAAATATTTTTTTAGAAATTATTTTTGTGACAAAAAAAATAAGGTTCTCTGATAAAAACTTCACTTGTGACAAAAAAAATCGAAAAAATTTTCACATGTGACGAAAAAAAATCAAATGCACCAAAAAAAAAGTAGAAAAAAGTTTTTTGAAAATAAAAAACGGACGAAAACGTATAAAATAGGACGAAAAAAGTTTTTCGACAAAAAAATTCCGAAAAAATAAATTGTAAAAAGAATCCAAAAACAAATTTTGGAAAAAATAAGGACGGTGGATACAACTTTATCCAAATGATAGGGACTATTTATGTAATTTACCCTAGGACAGTGGATGTAATTTTCAAAAAGACGGAGGGTAAAATGGTCATCACAGGTTTTTACTACTCATTTAAAGACAAAAATGTCAACATTAGTAATCACAAGAGCATTTTTTTAAGTTCGCTAGTTAGAAAAGTATTTTTGAACAAGTATGATGCTTTTTAATTGTATTACCCCAACAAAATTTGTAGTTTACTCGAGTTACATGTTTACATGATAATTATTATAAGTTAGACAACTTGTTCACCAAATGTTTAACATACATGTTGCCAGAAATACAAAACGAGTTACTCAACGGGAAAATATGTACGAGAAAAAGTTATAAAAATGAACACTAGCGATGAATCATTGTTTGAGTCATAAAATACTTTCAGGGTACGTACAAGCATTGAGTTTAAGTGTAATTTGTCACTCTGGTACACATATTTATGACATCAAACCAAGTTTATCTACATATTAACTTTGATATGTAGTCTTTTAGTTGCTTTTTACCATCTGAAGAAGTTGATATTAACTTTTTACCTTTGATATTTATACAATAATTGAGGTAGGTAAAGTTTGTGTATGAGTAAATGTTACAAGAGACTAACCAAGGGTCAGTCATTGAAGGGGAACTAACGTCGTCTCTTGAGCTGTTCCTTCTCAGGATCCTTCCCCTTATTAAATCATTAACGAGAAAATGTTTCAAGGGTACACTAAATTAAAAATTAAACCTTTGTTTGACATGAAACAAAAACTTAAAAGATGAAAATGAGCTTTGGTTTTGTCCCATATTAGTAAATGAGAGAAAATCTTTTATGCTTTTATACCACGTTGCATATAAATTTTTTGCGGGTAAGGGTGTTCCCGCCAATCTACACCTTTCTATGATTTCAAAATTTCCGATAGCCCCTAAAATTTGTTGGGAGTTGTATTTGAATTTGGAAAAATTATATGAGCTTTAAAGTTTTTGTAAAAAAGACTTCATACATTACTTCTCTTTATCAAGCTTTACTTTTATTTTAGAAGAATAATCCATGATGACAAAAACTATAAAAACTAGCATCCTCACTCATAAGTTGAGTATTTACTCATGTATGGTTGATTTGTATAGTCGAGTGGGATTAGTGAAAAAATCTTTGGTTATACCGAATAACATGTCATTTCCTAATACTGCAACTATATGGGCTCACTTTTCGTGTGTACAATGGTATCAAAACAACAACTAAACCCTCAATCAACTAATCAATACACAATGATTACAAGATTGGACTATTATCAATGAGATTAATAATAGAATGATTACAAGAAGAGAACACAAATCAAGATGATCAAACTCACCGATTACAGATTTGAGAGTTGAGAGATAATATCCCTTCCATCAACTGTATAAACTTCACTTTATGCTTGAACCAGAAATAGTTTGTCCAGGTTTGGTCCCAATATGATATTCGTCTGTCTTCGCGAGCTTAATCGAGCTTGCTATTAAAAAACATTTTGCTAATGTTTTAGAAGAAATCAAGAAGATTGATAAGAGAAAAAGGAAGAAGAAAAAATTTGAAGGTATCCCACATGGACAAAAACGAACAAGAGCTAATTAGGAGGAATATACTGGAACCGGGTCAATGAACAATTAAAAAAAGTTAATAGTCAAAGTTGGTGACCAGCTTGTTTAAGGTCGGTACAGGTGGCCCCTGACCTGTGAATCAGTTCATAGCTTTTTTAGAGTATTGGGTATATTGGCTATATCTCTAGTCAAAATGATATGGAGATGGTTTTGGCTGTGCCAAATCTTAGCCATTATACCATCATGACTAGCCACTTTTTCAACACACAAAAGACAAAACATTTTCTTTTATGGTTTTCAACTATTTGAAAATAATGGAGTTGGGTAGGGTCTAAATGTTTGTGTTGAAGTTAGTTGTGAGGGAGAGGTATTTTAAGGTTGGAGTGTTGAAATGAGGTGGTATGTGATGGGACCCAAATGGCTAAAATATAGTAGCCATTATACCTTATGCTCCATTGATGCGTCATCTAATTGTAAAACATGTTCATTTCTAAGCGTAGGCGAGTACCATTTTTTAAGGTTTTATTTTCTGTTCATTTTTAATGCATAAAATACAATAGTTTAAACGCACCAAAAAGATATATATGTAATTTTTAAAATAAGCAGAAACATATATATAAAAGCCGCAAAACAGTTTTAACTTCTCGCTTCAATGAAAGTCTAGGACATCTTTAAAAAAAGAACAACTTGCAAGATTTTATATTTTTTGCATGTTGTATTTTGTTCAAGTATTTAAACGACTGTGAGTTTGATATTTATACAATAAGCAAGGGTCATTCATTGAAGTGGAATCAACAACTCTCGGGCTCTTATCAAAACCATTAACGACAAAATGTTGCAAGGGATACTTCACATCCATTGCTAACTTCAAAATGAAACAATTGACGAGCTGATATATGTTCAACATGAAACATAAACTTAAAAGATGGTAATAAGTTTTGGTTTTGTCCCACATTGGTAAATGAGTGAAAATCTTGTAAGCGTATATACCATGGTGCATATGTATTGATTGTCTTAAAGTTGAATACTATGCTTTCAAATTCAATTATGTCCATCAATTGCTTTGGGCCCTTGGTTGTAGTATTTGAGTTTGGAAAAAATTCTATAAGCTTTATGTTTTTGTAAGAGAGACTTTCAAATTTTACCTTTATATTGATTAAGAATAATAATCCACGATTAAAAAAAATAAAGCTAGTATCCTCACTCCTAAATGGAGAGTTTTTAGTCATTAGATGAAAATTATGATAAATTATTTTCTGTTCATTTTTAAAGTGTATGTATAAACAATTATAAATTTTTGCTTCAATGTTTAAGGTTTAAATTCTTGCCTTTCTTAAAAAAAATACAACCAAATAAATAAATTAATTAAATTCTCGCTTTAATGAGAGTTTGATATTTATACCATAACTAGGTAAAGTTTGTTTTAATGGTCATGTGTAAACATTACAAAAGACTAACAAAGGGTCATTCATTGAAGGGGAACTAACGTTGTCTATCGAGTTGTTCTTCCTCAAGATCCTCTTCCTCTTATTAAACCATTAACCACAAAATGTTGCAAGGGATACTTCACATCCTTTATTAACTAAAAATTAAACAATTGACGAGCTAATATATGTTCAAGATGAAACGTAAACTCAAAAGATATAAATAAGTTCTCGTTTTGTCCCACATAAGTAAATGAGAGAAAATATTCTAAGCTTATATACCATGGTGCATATGAATTGTATGTTTTAGAGTTAATGCTATGTTTTCAAACTCCAGTGGTTCTCCCCTCAGTTTTTTGGGTGGTAGTATTTGAGTTTGGAAAAATTATATAAACTTCAATTATTTTTAAAACCTTATATAAGGATTAAGAATAAAATCTACGATAACAAAAACAATAAAGTTAGCATCCACTCTCCTAAATGGAGACTATTTATACAATTGATGAGCTAATATATGTTCAAGATGAAACGTAAACTTAAAAGATAGAAATAAGTTTTGGTTTTGTCCCACATAAATAAATGAGAGAAAATACTATGTTTTCAAACTATAGTGTTTCTCCCCTCAGTTTATTGGGTGGTAGTATTTGAGTTTGGAAAAATTATATAAACTTCAAGTTTTTTTTTAACTTTTATAAGGATTAAGAATAAAATCCACGATAACAAAAACAATAAAGTTAGGATCCACTCTCCTTAATGGAGACTATTTATACTATTAATCAATTAGAGATTCACCAAACGTTTAACATGCATATTGCAAAATAACTTATGACCTTTACCAAGTTTGCTTTGATCAAGCATAAATTTAGCAGATATCTTTGAGCTATTCCAGCTGTACAAATGATTTTGACACATAGCTCACATTCGAATAAAAAAGAAAAAATCATTCAATTATCCTGCCAATTTTATGCTAAAACGACTCCCATTCGTCTACACTTTTAAACCTTCAAATATCAAAAGATACATCATTTTCATTTTAGTTTCTATAAGACAACTTTATGCTATAAGCAGCTTTACTAATTTAACTTTAATAACAGAAAAGTTGACCCTTTAATAATTAAGTTAGTATATGTCTAATGCGAAGCTAACGAGAATGGGAATTTAGGCATTTGAAACAAAAGCTTAAAGATAGAAATGAGTTTTGGTTTTATCCCACACAGGTGAGTGAGCAAACATTGGTAGAGATTATAAGTAAGACCATTGAGATGTTACATATGGATGTCGTGAAATATTGAATGGTATATACAGTCATAAGCCACTTCAATTGTTACA
Source organism: Chrysanthemum makinoi (assembly GCA_910596185.1). Lineage (NCBI taxonomy): Eukaryota > Viridiplantae > Streptophyta > Magnoliopsida > Asterales > Asteraceae > Chrysanthemum > Chrysanthemum makinoi. The sequence continues at coordinate 5,168,021 of OU343221.1, read as the reverse complement.
CCATGTCTCTTATTCTATAAGGCTACTTAAGCCTTTTAACCACATCTGGCTTTTTTTCCGAGTGGCGCTTATCTTTATAAGTCTCTTCAGCAAAAAAAATTACACCAACTCTTATGTTTTTGTAACAAAGACTTCAAGCCACTTCAATTGGTACACCATGTCTCTTTTTCTATAAGCTACTTCTGCCTTTCAATCACATCTGGCTTTTTTTTTCGAGTGGTGCTTATCTTTATAAGCCTCTTAAGCGAAAAAATTACATCAACTCTTATGTTTTTGTAACAAAGACTTCAAGCTTTACTCTTCTCTTATCAACCTTTACTTTTCTTTATGAATGATAATCCACGATGACAAGGACAATAAAAACTAGTATCCTCACTCACAAGTTGAGTATTTACTCATGTATTGTTGATTTGTATATTCGATCGGGATAAGTGGACAAAGCTTTGGTTATACCAAATAACATGCCATTTCCTACTCGTGCAACGATATGGCGTTCACTTTTGGCTGTTCATAAGAATTTAGAAATCGGAACATTTGCATATGGCAAACTTATGCCACTAAAGCCACAAGATGAAGCTGGTTATGCATTGCTGTCAAGTGTATACGCAACATCTTGTAATTGGAAAGAAATATTAAAAGTTAGGAAGTTAATGGGTGACAGGAACGCCAACAAACAAGCCGCTTACAGTTGGATTATAGTCAAGAACAGAACTTGTTGCATAGGATACATCACATCGTTTAATTTCTTCAAAGTTTTTAACTTTTAACGAGCTAATATATGTTCAACATGAAGTTAATATGAATGACAATAGAAGCATTTACAACAAAAAGTTAAAAGATGGAAATGTGTTTTGGTTTTGTCCCACATAGGTGACGAGCAAACATTAGTGCACTTCAGCATGGAATGCTCTGTCTCTTTCGATATTCTCCGTAACTTAGCGTCTTAGCCTTAATATTTTATGCATTTTTTGACAGTATAACTATTTTAGTCATCAATAGAAACCTAAATAAGTACTTGTTTTGAAAAGACAATGATTCATATTTTTATTCTTGGTTTGCTTAAGCAACTGATTAGAAGGAACATCATGGACACCACATGGTGATTCATCGACTTTGAAAATGCGAATATCAAATCCACTAAAGCTGCATATAGATTATTTGTAACTTCTTTTTCCATGGCTGCATAAAGTTTAAAAACACCTCTCAGAACCACGAAAGGGCTATAGGGATCCATGGAAAAAATACATTACATGCTTAACGGGGATTGAACTCGCGTGAAACATTTGGTTTGCAAAACTACGTAACCACTAAACCTATGAGGTCTAGAACAAGGTTTCGCACATAGTTGAGCAAAATGTATTCAAGAAATATATTCACGAGACGTCATAATTGAAACCGGGCATAATTGTAACCAGGGCGGACAAGATGTGGAACCACATGTGAAACCAAAATAAGTTGTTTATGTCAAAATGCTACACATAACTAATCAAGACATAGTCAGATTAGTCAAGACTGTAACATCACCATAATTAACCTAGATCCAATACCATGTAAAAATCATAAGAAAACCAAAAATATTATTAATCAGATTCAATTAATTAATTAATATTACATAAGAAGAAAACAAACCTAACCATAAGTGCAAGACAGGCCTAAACCAACATGCCGAGCCTATGAGCTGTTGTTATCTAACAATTTTGTATCTAAATTGGCGTTTTATATCAAAAGTTATATGATATCTAATTTTACTATCCATCAATGCTTTAAAGCTTCTTTAGGCTCGTGAGCGTAACCGAGCTCGTTATCAGAAGCTTGGGCTCGAGCTCGTTAAAGCTTAGCTAGTTTTAATCTTTTACTGAGCCGATCTTGAGTAGCTTAGAGTAGTTCAGCTCACTTACACCTCAAACTAAATATTACTACAAATCAATATAATTGAAAAAGTAGATATAGATTCAAGATACATGTTGCTAATGTTTTAATCAAGAAGATCAATAAGAATGAAAAACGAAAGAAAGAAAAAATCTGATACTATCTTACGTCAATGAGAGAAGGTTAACGAATAATTAAGAAGGTCAGTGGTCTAGGCGTAGTATCGTTTTTCAAAGGTTTATTCTTTTTTATTGATGTTAAATTATTATTAGCAATTAAAGGTTAGCTTTAATATCCTCGCTTTAATGAAAAGTTACTTAAAACATCTCTAAACAAGAACAACTTGAAAGATTAATGTTAGGAAAGATGTTTTGTTGTAAATGATATGAGTATGATTTTATTCTTAGTGAAATAGATACATACTATTTTTTTTAGAAACCATTTGAATCTTATGTCCCACATAGTAAAATGAGAGAAAAACTTCTAAGCATATATATCATAGTAAATACAGTTTGTATGTCGTGAAGTAAATATCATGCTTTCAGATTCTTTACGCATGTTCTACTAAATCTAACAAATTTATTGGGATTTGTGTATGAGTTTGGAAAAATAATATGAGCTTTAAAGTTTTTCTAAAATAGACTAAGGGTGCGTTTGGTTTGATGCTATAAATCACAATGAGTATGGGTGTTGGTATAGGGTGTAATGAGGAAACATTCATATTTGGATATCCTCATTCTATTGGGGTAGGCCCCATAACCAACCAAACAATATTAATTACTTTTAAAGTCATAGACCCATACCCATACACCCCAACCAAACGAGCCCTTAAAGCTTTACTTTTATTTTTATTTTATAAAAGGGTTAATTCTTTAAAAAAGTATTATAGTTGTCAAAAAAATCAACTTCAGAGCAGTGAATTAAAAAAAAACTCTTGTGAATTCTAATGTTGACACTTTTGTCTTTATGTGAGAAGTATGACCTTTTTACCCTTCCAAATTATATAAATGATCCCTATGGGTTTGCGAAAATTGCATCTACCGTCCCTAGGCTAAATTACATAAATGGTCCTTGTCGTTTGGAGAAAATTTTGGAAAAAAAAGTTTTCCAAATTTTTTTCGTAATTCTTTTTCAAATTTTTTTCTTCGTAAATTTTTTTTCGATTTTTTTTTCTAAAATATATATATATTTTTTTGTGACATGTGAAAGCGAAAATTGCATTCACCGTCCTTAGGCTAAATTACATAAATGGTCCTTGTCATTTGGAGATAATTTTGTAAATGTTTTTTCGAATATATTTTTTCAAAATTCTTTTTCAGTTTTTTTTCTTCGTAATTTTTTTGTCGAAACTTTTATTTTCTGAAGTATTTTTAAAATAGTTTTTTTCGTTTAAAAAAATTTACGATAAAAAAATTTCACTTGTGACAAAAAATTTCACATGTGATGAAAAAAAAATCAACAAATAAAGTTGAAAAAAAAATTATGGACTGTGAATGCAATTTTCGCTAAACCACAGAGACTATTTATGTAATTTACCCCAGGGACAGTGGATGCAATTTTCAAAAATTTATGGGTAAAATGATCATCACAAAATATTTTTTTGTCTTTACTACTCATATGAAGACAAAAATGTCAGCATTAATATTTACAAAAGTATTTTTTTAGTTCGCTACTCTGAAGTTGATTTTTTGACAATTATGATGCTTTTTTAAAGAATTAGCCCTTTATAAAAATTACGAATGTTAATCCTCACTTCAAAGTGGAGAGCATTTTGTCACATGTAGACGAAACTTTGCAAAAATAAGAGGTTGCCCTTAATATGTATAGCATAGAACAAAATTTGTAGTTTACTCAACTTACGGAGTATATGTTTACATGATTATTATGATAAATTATACAACATTCATATTGCCAGAAATGCATAGCATAGAACAAAATAATAATTAGAAAATCACTAAATGTTTAATTAACATGCATATTGCCAGAAATGCATAACGAGTTACTAATTCAATGGGAAGATTTGTACAAGAAAAAGTTATAAAAATGAACACTTGTGATGAATCGTTGTCTGAGTCATAAAATACTTTCAGTGTAAGTACAAGCATTGAGTTTAACTGTTATTTTTGTCACTCTAGTAGTAAGACATAAGAAGCAATGACGATGTCCTTTTATTCAAATCTTTATGATATCAAACAAGTTTATGTTTAAAGACTCCCATTTCAACTAACGGTTTCATATAGCAAAAGATACGTTACACTAAACACCCTTGCAAACTTTCCATCAAGCCATCTATACATATTGAGTATCATCGAAGTTAAGTAGTGTTGTTATCAGGAACTAGCTAGCCAATGACCATTATTGGAAGGGGAACGAACGGCTCTTCGGTTGCTCCTTGTCAGAATCCTCGCCCTCTTCTTTATTCTCGTCATCTTCCCCTTCTTCATCTTCAGGTGGAAGGTCATATGGGGATGGGGGCTGTAATGGTGTGTTCATCCGGGTGAACTGAGGGATATATTGGACCTTTCTTAACATTTTTTTGGTAATTTTTACACCACCAAAAATTTTAGATCCACCATCATACTTACGTAATACTGCAAGTGATTAATTATAAAACATTATATAATAAGTGACTAACCAAACGTTTAGCATGCATAATTAAGCATTCAATAGGAATATTATATAATAAGTGATCCAACATTATAAACGATGCTATGATCTTTACCAGAGTACATAAACATGCTCTACAATTAAGCTCAAATAAAGTTTGCTTCAATCAAGCATAAACTTAGCAAATATTTTTGAGTTATTCCAGCTTGTCAAACAATCTAGACAGAACTCGCATTCGAATAAAAAAAGTCATTGAAAATTTGAAATATCGAACCAAGTTTATGCTAAAAGGACTCCCATTTCGACTACCAGTTTCAAACCTTCAAATACCAACTTCCGTGAAATGAAATGTGGTCCAAAGATACATAACGTCTGACTAACTTAACAATGGCACAGTAAACATCGTTGCAAACCCTCCTATGTCGAGTCATCTATAAGTCCTCAGTATAACGTTATCAGGGACTAGCCAAGGGTCATTAATGCATGGGGAACCAGCAGCTCGCGGATTGTTCTTTATCGGTATCATAATGGTGTTTCCATCAGGCTGAATTAAGGAAATATAACATGTCTTCTACTTGGCTTCCGTCTCTCCCGTTCCAGTCATATATACCACAAATTTGTCAGCTGTTTCGACTTCGAGATAACACCGTAAAGTTGGTGCTTAGTTTCAAAATTTATTTCATCTCTGTGGCTAGTGCACTGAACCAATAACTCTCCCAGGAAAAGACCTTGGAGGACAAAGGCAATTCAGCCATATTTTGCGAAACATATCCCAAACAATTCAGCCATTCAACTAGTTTTTGTCGTGTTAGATACATAATAAACATAGCGAGCAAATGCAAACAGCCACTTCACTTTATTTGAACTAAAAAAGTGGATGTGTGACTTCATTTTGTGGCAAAACAGTAACACATTTAGAGAGTCTACAGTTACATAAACGTGTATATATCTATACTACTATATAAAGTGTTTGGGACTTTCTTTAAAAGGAAGTCTTAAAAAAATAAGCCTACACACTTACTATAAGAGGAAGGTTTAAAATTCAATACATCACATTATTCAATGCACATAATTTTCAGACTTACAAGACAAGAAGCATAGTGTACACCACTTTAATGCACGTATTAAAAGACAAAATAGCACATTAATGCTATTTAATATAGTCAATTAATTTACTGGTCAATAAATACAATTAATACAGTTATTAAAACACCCCTTACCTAAGAAATACAAATTATCAAATATATTGTACAACCAAATTAACACAATTCCTGCATTAAATGCCACTAATACAAATAATAAGCACATTATACAAATATTCAATCTCGAACGTGCAACGGGCCAAATTGGCTTGAACCCGAACGGGCACGGACTAAATAAAATTCTTGATATCTGTAAATTTATTGTCAAAAAGAACATAAAAAAAGAAGATGTCGGTCGTCTTACTGTGCTTAAAAGGTCACATGAAAAGCATTTGTTCGCTATAAAAATAGTCATCGTGTACCTGCCGCCGCATTGCGCGGGTACCCTTCTAGTTTTCTATTACGTAGTTGTGTTGTGGGTAGTATATATCTATACTACAATATAAAGTGTTTAGGACATTCTAAATAAAGAAGTCTTAAAATTTTTAAGACCAAAAACATTTCTAATATTAGTAACCCGCTAAACTTGTAACCAAAAGTACAATTAATATAGTGTTTGGTACAAAACAATATCTATACTACAATATAAAGTGTTTAGGACATACAAAATAAAGAAGTCTTAAAATTTTTATGACCAAAAACATTTCTAATATTAGTAACCCGCTAAACTTGTAACCAAAAGTACAATTAATATAGTGTTTGGTACAAAACAATAATGCATAAATCATCTAACTTGTAACATTCATGTATATTAATGCCAGAATTAATGATATTATTAAAATACTCTCACTCAAAAGTACAATTAATATTGCACTTGGTACAAAACAATTATACATAAGTTATTTAATTTTTCTTTTTCATCAAAACACTCATTAAAAAAAATTTACAAATCATTAATAATATAATTAAAATACCCCATCATTCAAAAGTACAATTAATATATCAAATGGTACAAAACAATAATGCATAAATCATTTTATCATTTATATCTTTAAAACACCCATTAAATGAATTTTAAAATTCATTAATGATATTAATAAAATACATCTTCACACAAAAGTACAGTCAAGTATATCAAATGGTACAAAACAATAGCGCATAAATCATCTTTTCTTTTCTTTCTTTTATAAAACACCCACTAAGTAAAATTTACAAATCATTAAGCAGATAATAGAAACCAATCTTTTATATAGTCAGACTTTCTGACATCACATTTTTCGTCCACGCAACGGACCACCATTTACCACCACAACTTAGCAATATAGTCACCACTAGATTGTGCTAAAATTGCTATTTTAAAACACCCTTTATGTTTAAACGATATATAATATTACACGTCCAAAACGATTAGCAATATCGTTGACCGTCGTTTTCGTATCGTCATTGCATCGTGAAGCATGTCTGCCATTTTTTGAAGTAATAATGTGTGGTAAATTTGTCCGTTAAGTTATCACCATGTGTTAGTTAGCATCATGACAAACGTATAATCGCGTAAGCACCCACCTATAAAAACTTTTTATTTTGTTACTAAATATGTAAGTAATAAAACAAACTAATTTCCAATTAATAAATTCTGTTGGACATTATTTTTTTTTCATAAAGCAATGCATCGAAAACACCTTGTTATTACTAGAAAATATAATCACACGAGTACCCGCCGCTGCAACGCACAGGTACTCGGCTAGTCTTTCATAATATTTGTACACGAGCCTAAACGAGTTCGCTATCTCGAGCTTCGGCACAAGCTCGATTATTTATCAAGCATTATGTTAAGCTCAAGCTCATTAAGACTTGACTTGTTTCGACCTTTTACCGAGTCAATCATGAGTAGCTCATGATCAGTTACGTTCGTTTACACCCCTAACTAAATATAGCCACAAATCAATATAATTAAAAATGTAGATATAGAATCAATAAAGAATTTGCTAATCAAGAAGATTAAAAAGAGAAAATTGATGGAAAAAAGTTAGATCCTATCACACATGGGAGTTGAGTTCAATATATATCTCATATTTTTTAAAGACTCAATTAACAAATTTTGGCCACTCATTTTTTTCTCAAAATTAAAAAAAGTCACTATCTATCTTTTATTTTTTAAATTAAAATATCTTACAAACGATAAATCATTAAGCGACAAAAAAATACACAATCGTGATGACAATTTTTTTATCTTTCAGTAAACGGGCACTTCGACATTCTTTCGACGAACTTTTTTTTTTCTAGTTTTTTTTTTAGTGTTAAAGTTTAGTTCTAGATAAATCACATTCGATTTATATGTTATGAATCACGCGTAATTTCACAATTCAGATGTGATTTCAGAAAATCACATGTGATTTATAATAACATATCACATTTAATTTTTTTAAATGTAAATTTCAATACTTACAATAAAAAGTCAGAAAAAAGTTCATCGAAAGTATATTAAAGTTTCCTTCTATAGAAAATATATTAAAGTGTCCTTCTATGAAAAATGTAAAAATATAAAAATATAAAAAGTATCTTTTCGCGTAACGATTAACAGTTTTTGAAATATTTAACTTTTTAAAAAGAAGATATAAAAATAGGCTTTTCTTTTTTTTGATAGAAAAATAAATGATCTGAACTGTTTCATTGATTATTTAAAGAATTTGGCGTCTAAATTGAACTTCTCTTCACAACGTTATTTAGCCATATCAAACATAGAGTTGAGATCAGTATAGAACTCATATTTGTTATAGAACAAATGAACCAATTATAGCCCTTTATTTTTTATTTATATTAATACAAAATCATTTTCCACCTTTTTTTAAAACAACATATATTACACATGGTAAATCTTCAAAATATAAAAAAATACACCATCGCGACGAGAATTAAATTATCTTTCTATAGATATGCACTTTTATATATTTTCGACATTCATTTTTTTTCAAAAATTCCGTCCGAAAAAATCATATATGATTTTTATGAATCATATATGATTCTCAAAAATCATATATGATTCGTAAAAATCGAATCATATATGATTTTCACAAATCATATATGATTTTTGTTTACCGAAATTTTGAAAAAAAATTTGTTAAAAATATATAGTAGTGCATATCTATAGAAAGATAATTGAATTCTCGTCGTGATGGTATAATTTTTATCGCGTAACTATTAACGGTTTGCGAGATATTTAATTTTTTAAAAAAGGGTGAAAGTATATCATAATGAAAAAAAATAAATAGCTATTATTGGTTCATTAAATCTATGGTAAATTTGAGATGTATATTGAACTTTTGCCATCAAACATATAGACGAATAAAAGGCCAATATGATGGTATTTAGCCGGACAGGTCAATGAATAATCAAGAAGGTCAACAGTTTTATTTAGCCGGACATTGTATAATAATAATTAGAGATTCACCAATGTTTAACATGCGTGTTGCCAGAGATACAAAACGAGTTATAAATGAACACTTATTAAGAGGATATGTACAAGAAAAAGTTATAAAAATGGTGAATGTTCTTGTGGAGAATATTGGCGATAATCGCTTTATAGATTTAAGAGTAAATTACACCGTTCGTCCTTGTGGTTTGCGTTGACCGCAGGGTTTAGTACTTTGACCAAAAAAGTTGCACCGTCCGTCCTTAAGTGGGAAACGTTATGCACCGTTCGTCCCTCCATCCAATGGGGCCCACCAATTCCCACTAACGGCAGTTAAGTCACTTTTTTAAAGGGGTATTTCGGTCATTTCCCAAGTACATACCATTTATTACACCCATCTACCTTGTCAGTCCCCCAAACTAAAATATTTTGCTCCCACTAACCCACGAGTTAATCATCTTCTTCCCCAAATCAAGTGTGAAAAACCCAGTAACATTTGTACTGATACCTCGCAAAGAATCAGATGGTGGTCCCATTGTATGAAATTAGAGCAAATGATGTTCTTGATCGAGACCCATATTGCATGTATCGTAAGTGACTGTTTATAGTTATTTTTTTGATAATGGTGTTAAGTGACGTATGTTTTTAATCATTAGAGTATGCATTTTTTGCGTTTGCAATACTTTGTTTGGTGTTTTAATGTCTAAAACCCTTGTCTGATTCATTCCTTTAATTATTTGCAGATAAAAACTCTACTCTGTTTTCCATCAAGCTCAATCATGGTGGTTTTTTCACGAATGCACCCAACAGGATTTACAAGAATGGTAAGATTACTTTTGTGGATTTGATAGACAGTGATCAGTTTTCAATCCATGAAATTGATTCCATGCTAGAAGACTTAGGTCATGATGGTCATAGGTTGATGTTTTACCATTTCTTGAAACCGGATTATGATTTAGACAATGGACTAGAGCCTTTAGCATGTGACAAAGATGTTCAGTTATTAGGCAAGTATGTGATGGAAGGTCTTAAGCTAGTTGATGTATATGTTGAGCATGAAAAGACCAATCATGACATTTACATACAACCAAAGCATAAAAAAACTTGTAATAGAAGAGTTAAATGAACCAATAACATCAAAGGCAGGGATTACCCCAGTGACTAAGAAAGTAGTTTTGGATCTCAATGAAGGGTGTGTAGGTAAAGACATAGGTCAAATTAGTGGTAAAGACCAAGGGCAAAGTATTGTAGTTGCTAATGATGAGTCTTCTCAAGTCCCTAGTCAGTTTGTAAATGATTTTTACTCTTCTTATGACCCGTATGTAGAGTCACAAGATCCTAAGTTTGACCCATTTGCTGACTTGGACATTATATCACCAACAATGAATGTTCAAACAAATCCTGAGGTTGAAACAAATCCTAGTGAGAATTTTGAAACAAATCCTGAGGTTGGAATGGGTAATCCTAGTGACAGTGTTGAAAGTGAAGTTGAGGGTGAAAGTGAAGTTGAGGGTGAAAGTGAGAGTGAAACAGAGGGTGATAGTGAAGGAGATGATGATAGCCAAGACGGTGATTTCATAGTAGATGACAATAATAATGCAGATGAGGTGGATGTTGACATGAGGGACTTTAATTACACTATTGATGAGACTGTGGAGTTTGTTGGGTGTAGAGAAAGGGAACCAGTTGTGACTGAAGATGAAGCCGATGGAGATGATGTCAATGAATTAGAAAATGACTATTTTGAGAGTGGATCAGGTAGTAACAGTGAAGGTAGTAGGTTAAGGAAAAAGAAGTTGAAGCAGTTAAGAAAACAAGCACATGCTACTCAGAAAATTTACAAGACATATTTCTATGTGGGTCAAAAATTTGCAAACAGAGAAAAGGTGAAGGAGTACATTAAAGAGCATTCAATTGAGAGTAGGAGAAGAATAAGAATGGAAAAGAATGACAATGAGAGAGTGAGGGCAGTATGCAAAGGTGTTATCCCTTCTCTAGCAGCTGGTGAAGTCAATGATTGTGGGCCAACTCAGGCTACTGGGCCAAGTCAAGAAAAAGGCCCAACTGAGGGTGAAAAAGGGCCAAGTCAGTCTACCCAATCAAAACAAAGAAAAGTTAACAAGGAGAGAATAATTAATGGGGGTAAACCTAATAGACAACAACTGTTGGATGATAATAAATGTCCATGGGTTCTGTTAGTTTCCAAAGTCAAAAAGACTGAATCTTGGGAGGTAAAAACATACAGGTCAGTCCATAAATGTCTACAGGAAAGAGATAACCTTTATGCCACCTACAATTGGTTCTCAAAGGAATTAGTTGAGCAATTGAAAACAAACCCTAATATACCTGTTAGAGCTGTTCAAGAGCAACTAACAAAAAAACATGAACTAAGTATTTCAGAAAGTAAGGCATTTAGAGCTAAGCAAGAAGCTGAAAGGAAATTAAGGGGTGATTACACACATTAGTATAAGATGCTAAGAGATTATGTGTTGGAATTGCAACAAGCTAATCCAAACACAACTGTCAAAATCCATGTTCAAGCTGAAGCAGATCATCAAGTGCCAACAAGAGTTTTTAAGAGAATCTATATATGTTTGGGGCCTTTGAAAGCTGGATTCAGAGCTGGGATGAGGGAAATCCTTGGATTAGATGGAGCATTCATGAAGGGTCCATACCCAGGACAACTTTTGACAGCTGTGAGTATTGATCCAAACAATGGGATCTATCCATTGGCATATGGACTTGTTGAGACAGAAAACACAGAGTCATGGACATGGTTTCTCAATCAACTTGGAGATGACCTAGATCTGTACAGGAATTCCAACTTCACTTTCATAAGTGACAGGCAAAAGGTACTAACTTAACTAGTTAATTTTATTTCAATCTAATTAATTAATTCCTTAACTTACTTAACTAATTAATTGTTTCCAACTGCAGGGTATTATACCAGCAATTGCAAAATTGTTTCCATGTGCAGAGCACAGATATTGTGTGAAACATATTCATGAGAATATGAAGTTGAAGTGGAATGGTACTGCATACAAGGATATGCTATGGAAAGCAGCAACTACAACAACTGTCCCAGAGTTTCAACTTGCAATGGAAGAGTTGAAAGCTTTCAATAAAGAGGCTTATGACTGGTTGAATCTCATTCCTCCACAACACTGGGCAAGATCACATTTCTCAGGTATACAATATTCTTACTTTAACTGATTTCATAGTATATGTTGATTTAATATTATCTAAACAACAAACTCCTTAAACAGAGAGAGCCAAGTCAGATGTTTTATTGAACAACATGTGTGAAGTCTTGAATGGGAAGCTAGTAGGGGGAAGAGACAAGCCTATTATTTCCACATTGGAGTTTGCCAGGGAGTATCTCATGAGAAGGTATTATACATTCCATGTGCTATTCAATTGTCATTCCATGTAAGTACTTAGATTACAATACCTAATAATAGAACTGGCCAGGATTGTCAATGTTAACAAAGTTATTGCAAGGTGTGATGGACCACTCACACCAACTGCTACAAGGATTTTGAAGGAAAATGCAGCTCAAGCTAACAAGTATACTGTTCAATGGAATGGAGGTGAGTTATACCAGGTAAGTGGTCCATGGAATGACCAGTGTGTGGTAAATGTTGTTGCTAGAACCTGCACTTGTAGAAGATGGGAATTGACAGGCATCCCTTGCAAACATGCTGTTGCAACAAATTGGAACATGTCATTTAATCATCAAGAGGTTGTATTACCAGAGGAATGGGTACATCCATGCTATAGGTTAGAGACTTGGAAGAAAGTATATGCTTTTCATATAAAACCAATCAGAGGTCCTGTCCATTGGCCCAAGTGCACTGTTCCAACTAGTCTGTTGCCACCAAAACATAATCCACAAGTTGGAAGACCAAGGAAAGAAAGAAAAAGGTCAAGGACTGAAAAGGATTTTAAGATAGTTAAGGATGGTAAGCTTTCAAGAGGGCACAAGACTGTAACTTATGACAAATGTGGGTCAAGAGGTCACAACCAAAGAACCTGTACTGGACCAAGAATGCCAAAGTCAAATAGAGAAAAAATGCAAGCAAAGGGGTGGATTTGGATTCTGATACTCCTACAGGTTCACAATCAAAGACAAGAGCATATAGTCAAGATAAGGGGAAGGCACCAGCAAATGAAGATGGTGCAAAAAAGAAGAGAGCACCAAGGAAGAAGGTGGTTGTGTTAGGTTGAAGTATCTGTCATGTCTGTGTTTCTAGTATGTCTGTTATGTCTGTGTTTCTAGTATGTCTGTTATGATAGTGTATGTTATGATTATGTCTGTTATGTCTGTGTTTCTAGTATGTCTTATGCACAATGTCAATTAAGTTGTTTTGGATGTTTATGGCATTATATGCCTTGAAACTTGATTGATTAATGGTATGGTTGCTTTAGACTTTATTTTGTTTGACTTTAATTTGGTATGTTATTTTGTTTGACCCAAATGTACAGATTCTTTTGGTATATTGTTTTGGTAATTTGGTAACTGTAATGCACTATGATAGGTAAGACCAAGCACTGCACTAACTTATTTAAAATAGGTTCAAGTACACATGAAACACCATAAAAGGCATACATAAAAGCATACATAAAAGGCATACATAAAAGCACTGCACTAACTTATTTTAGGTGGTACTACATACTGCAAGCATGAAAGAGGTTGTAAGACCAGTGCTTCTAAGATAAGACCATAAACCATGAAAGACCAACTGCTGATAAGACCATAAACCATGAAAGACCAGTGCTTCTAACCCATCCTTTTCTTTCCCTTCCCCTTCCCTTTTGGTGCTGCAATTTCAGTTGGTGCAACATAAGGTTTGACACCAAATTCTTCAAGAGTGGCCTTTGCAGGCAATCCTAGAACTTTAGTCGTTGCATCAAATAGAAGCTTTTGCATCTGTTTTTGGGTTAGTGGCTTATCATCATCCTTTTCAACAGGAAAAGAGCTTGAGCCCACCTTTGGTTCATAAAACTGTATCTCATCAGCTGGTACTACATACTGCAATGGAAAATACCCTGTCCATGTGTTACCTGAACTTGTGTCATCTGTACTTTGAGATGTATCACTGGAAATGCAGATTACTTCTGAAAAAATAAAAAATTAAAAAAAAAACCAATAAAACATAAGTATGTTTAACATATAAGAGATGGAAAAGGCACATGAAGATGTATATAACCTTTTCTCTTGTTGGAACCCTTGTTTCCTGAACTCATGTTTGCAGCAACTATGAATAGATTAGGAAGATGTTTGATATGGTTTTGTATTATCCATATGTGCCCTTATATAGAGGTGTGGTAATGTAGAACAGTCAACTGTATAACAGTAAATTGCAAGAATGCAGCAAAGTGGCATTGATTCATTGACTGCAGCAATGTAGAAATAGTGTTGCATTGATAAAAGTGACTGCATATGCATAAAAGTGACTGCAATATGTATAACAGTAAATTGCAATAATGAAACAAAGCTTGTTTTCATTACAATGGTGCCAAAATACATCTAACATTAAACACAAAATACATCTAACATTAAACACCCAAAATACATCTATCTCTAAACACCCAAATACTACACTGCTAGGTCAATATGTTATACATAACAGACAAAAAAAACAAAATACATGAAACCATAACATACTTCTTCAATGTTGATCTTTCTTGCTCCATATTTTGTAGGATTGCTTGATGGTTGTTCCAAGACCTTAATAAACCAGGTATAACACCCATTGAACGCTGGCACATTTGTGGGTCCACCCAATCAACAAATCTGTTACAATCCTGTAAAACAAAATTAAACAAAAAATCTTGTAAAACAAAATTAAACAACAAATACTGATATTGTTCAATTACAAAGTAAAACCATTAACACATACAATTTGGGAACAAGCATAAAACCTTCGACCTGGGTTTCTATTTGTCCATGATGTTTTCATAACTGCAAGTGTTTGGCAACGAGGACATCTAACCATGATTTTGATTTGATTTGAGAAAACCCTCTGTTTTGAAAATGGTGGTGGATCCGATTGGAGTTGAAGTGGATTATGTGTGTGGGTGGGGTTAAGTATAGGGTTTTACTTTGAGCGGGAAAAAAGGGGGTTTAGAAATGACGAATATGCCCTCATGGGTTAAGTGACTTAACTGCCGTTAGTGGGAATTGGTGGGCCCCATTGGATGGAGGGACGAATGGTGCATAACGTTTCCCACTTAAGGACGGACGGTGCAACTTTTTTGGTCAAAGGACTAAACCCTGCGGTCAACGCAAACCACAAGGACGAACGGTGTAATTTACTCTAGATTTAATTATTGGTCATAACACATAAGTTTATAAAGATCATGTTTATGTGTAACTATTTTCAGCCTTAAGGTCTTTTGCAATTTATAAAATAAACATATACGTACTTGATTAAGAGGAGCAATACAAACATTGTTCAAGGTAATATTTTGAATCTAGTAGGGTTGTGTTCATGGTGATCATAATAATCCACTTATTTTAGTTTCTGTATGACAACTTTAAGCTTTAAGCAGCTATACTGATTCATAAATGATCATGAGTCGATTTAACTTCAATAAGTTAAAAATTGAACCTTTAATTAAGCTAGTATATATCTAACGTGAAGCTAACGAGAATGGGAATTTAGGCATTTGAAAAAAAAGCTTAAAGATAGAAATAAGTTTTGGTTTTATCCCACATAAGTGAGTGAGCAAACATTGGTGGAGTTTATAACTGAGACCATTAAGATATCAAATATAGATATGATGAAATGCTGAATAGTACTTATGGTTGTAAGTAGCCGTTTCATCATGTTTTCTTTTCTTGGGATATCGACTATGGCATGGGTGTGTTAAAATATTAATGGTACTTATAGTCGGAAAGATTACTGATGCATGTATTACTGATCAGGTCTTAATATTTATAAGTGTCTCGTTTACCTTTGGTCCACCTTATGCACTAACGGGCAGTGTAACCGGTCGTGTGTAGTGTAGTAATCGGTAAAACCGAGGTCGTCCCAAGAGCTATATGAGCGGATTCTAATTAAGTGTAATTGTTACTGGTTATTAACTAATAAAACAAGAAATGAAAGCAAATAAAGGCAAAGGTTGTGATCAATAAGTTAAAAGTGTTCTAACCTGGTTACTCATCCTATCATGTTATGTTCACGTCTAATACTTCCAATTGATTCAAGTGGGGGTTTAGGTCGCTAGGATAGCGTTTGGTCAGTTCATCCTAAACTATCAGCAAAGGTTTCCACCGGAGATCAAGCTACTACCCTTGAAAGTCCAGTTGTTTTTAGTCCCCTAAGCCAAGTCATTAAGTTCCACTACATGCAAGATTCATAACAATGAGGGCCCGGGCGCTAGCATTTTAGACACTCATCCTTAACTTCTTAAGTTCATCCAAACGGCAGGTGATCATTTGGTCAGTTCACACAAGCGAAGAAGGGTCGTTAGTTGGTCAATTCTTACCCTTCCCACTCAGTCTACCTACCTAAGTTCAGTTGGTCAATTCTCCTAAGCAACTAGACACTACCACCATTCAAAACTACCGAAACAATGGTAGCTACCAATGAACTATGCCTGCATACACTAGAAACAATTATACGGAAGCAAAGTAAACATATAAGGAATCATAACTAGGTTAGCACCAAAGGTGCTTAGCCGATCATATTAAATGAAACAATCAATTCAATGTTTGACATAATGAAATACATGAATCAAAAGTAAAAAGAAAGATAATCGCTAATGCTTATCATTCGGGAGTGATTTCTCCCTTGAAGATGGCTCCGTATGCTCCTCAAGATCTTCCTTTGGTCCCCTACTCACGTTCTCTGTTTTTTGGTGTGGAGTGAATGATGTGAAATGCAGAATTTAGGGCTGGTATTTATAGGCGAGATCTAGTTACGGCATAACTTAAGTTGAGAGTTACGCCGTAACCTGTATAAATCCATAATAAAGCTCTCAACATAGCTGGTTACGGCGTAACACATGGGATGAGTTACGCTGTATCTTCAATACAAGTTACAATGTCATGATTACGCCGTAATCGTTGGAAGGATTTACGGCGTAGCTTGTAGCAACGTGGAACTTCTTTTGACCTAATGGGTTACGGCGTAATCCTTGGTGGGAGTTACGTCGTAATCATCTGCTGAGCTGGCCTTCTGAGTCACACATTTAGCTACGACTTATTGTGAGAGTGGAGTTACGCCGTAACTTCATCACGGTGGGCATACTATCATTAATTCTTTGCAAAATCTTCAAATCCGCGTCTCTTTAGCTCCAATGCTCGTAATTTACCTGAGCTGAAATATAAAGTAAAACAAGCTTAAATCCATATAAATGATATAAAATACGAGCAATAGGGAGAGAAATTGATACTTAATATTTAGGATTATTTGATGTTATCAATTACATCAACTCTTATGTTATATAACATAGCATACGAGCTCAAAACAATTATATCTCTTATGTATTTGTAACAAAGACTTCAAGATTTACTTTCTTTAAGAATAACAATCCACGATGACAAAAACAATAAAAACTAGTATCCTAACTCACAAGTTGAGTGTTTACTCATGTATGATTGATTTGTATATCCAAGCGAGATTAGTGGAAAAAGCTTTCATTATATCAAACGACACGTCATTTATTAGAAGATGTATGACCAAAGCTTGTTTGTGGGCTTATGGTATTTAGGGTTTCATGTGTAGTCACCATTATAAATTGTAGATCAATAAAACATAACACTTTACGGGGTTTTATCATCCAACATGGTATCGGAGCGGGTATGATCCTCAGACCTAGTTGGCTAAGTTGAGCCGCCTCTTTTATGGCACCCCGTCAAACCCTAGCCGCCTCGTAACATGTTTACTTTTATTTTTTGATTCGTGGCTTTTGCTTTTAATACTTAAAAAGCTCGAGCTCGGCTCATAATATATCTTTATTGAGCTCGTTAATAAGCTCGAGCTCGGCTCGTATTTATGTTTAATACTTAAAATATCATAATGTCGTTTAGGCTCACGAGCCTAAACGAGCTTTGTATGTAAAGCTCGGGCTCGAGCTCGATTAATAAACGAGCTGCAACTTAGGATCGAGCTCGTTTAGGCTCGGCTCGTTCGAGCTTTTTACTGATCCGATCCCGAGCTTTTCACGAGCGGCTCGGCTCATTAACACCCTTAATATTTTATATTTAAATGAGACTCAGTTTGCCTTCGCTTTGCGGCAGGACTAAAATATTAAATTTTAAATAAAGAATTTGTAATGCATATCGAGTTTGATATCCTAAGCTTTTCTTTTTTTTTTAAATATAATAGCATTTGATTATATATAGAATTAAACACATGCTTTGAAAGTGAAGATGAGGTACGCTTTGCAGGTGTTAAATACTTCCATAGAAAAAAGCAAATCGCAATGTAGAGAGTTTATAATAGTTTTATACTACTCATACTATCTATACGTGGATGTACAAATTACAAAACATTATGATACAGGTTTGACATTAGGTTTAGCATAAGAAAACAGCACAAAACATTACGATATAAAGAAGTTAGAACTTCTAATTATGTGATACCCCAATGAGTCTATGGCAATTAAGGTTCGTTTCTATAGCTAAGCGTAGTATCGTCTTTCAATATCTACGTAACAACATTTACTAACAAGAACAACTTGCAATATTATAAAACTTTTTCATGTTGCAATTTGCTCAAAATTTTAAAAAGTTAGAACTGTTTTTTGTTGGGATTTAATACTCATAACAATTATATAAATCAAATAACATAATCAAAGCATGCAGCGGAAGCAAATAGGAATAATATATATAATTAATTAACCAAACAAGAAACGCGTACCTTTTAGCAATTCAAGAATCAAACGTTGATTAAACAAGAACCAAAACCCAAAACCCTAACTTTAGGGTTTATAATATTCGACCCAAAAGAATCGACCACCAAGGAATACACAAGCTCAAGCGTGCTTGCTCTTCGTTCTTGTACACACGTACTAATAGCGATTTGATGTGGAAAAGCTAGTTCCTTGAATCACAAATAAACCAACACTTGTATCTTTGGGTTAAGCAAAATCGAAAACCCTTTGAGTGAGGGAGTTTCGACCGGCCACACAAAGAGGGAGAGATGAGAAGAGAAATTAGGTTATTGGTGATCCAAGATTAGTTTAAGAATGAATACAATGGATTGTATATATACATTCTCAAAACTTGGTGACCAAGAAAAGCCTCCCTTGGGCTTTTGAGAAGCCACGACCGGCCACCCCAACCCAAGAGGGGTTCTAGACTTTTCTTGTCATCTAATTTCATCTCTAGTCCTCGTAGTTTACATTTAACGACCGTTAGTCAAAACCTCGTTATATATTAACTATCGTTATGTTTTATTTCGTGACTAATAATTAATAATAATAACGTTTTATTTATATTAATTGTTTACATCAATTCTCATACGTAATGTGTGCAATCCCGAAGTCTCGAGTTCGAATCCGGACATACTATTATTTAAATATCCATAAAACCTTTCAGCTCCCACTTGGATATTACTAAATATAGTAATGACATTGGTTAGTCTAGCTTTCACACGCCAACGTCCCCAGATCGAATCGAGTATGGTCTCCTGGAAAAAACCATTTAATGATTCATCATTTTTACTTATCCTTTTGTTACTAATACTACATTAACTATGAATATGGATCAAGTCATTTCATAAGTTAATATTCAGTTTCTCGTTGTATTTCAATTGAACAAGATTACCAAATCATCTGAACGTATTCCAGATAGATCTTGGGTATGGCCATACAAACATCTTGTCAACCCTACGAGGGGCCCAAATATAGTATTATGCTTTGAAACAAATTCAAAGGAACAAATTCTCTTAACTACAAACATAACTCACGAATTTTGCAACACTTCCGAAAATAGCCCTTATAACTACCAGTTACGGATAGCGTTAAACTATCTTACACAAATGCACTACATTCATATCAGTTATCTGGTATCTCAAGTCTGAGGATTAACACTTCATGATATACTTAATGACAAAATCCAAAAGTATCATCATGTAAAGTTGGGATGAGTCCTATATTCAATTCATTGAATATCATGTGAATCTGGCATGTCCCACGCATCAATATACTTTAAAAGTATATTCCACCAAAACTCAGATTTGTCTTAATTCAATGACATTCCCACATCATTGATTAACAACGGACTATTTAGAATAACATAAGTTATTCACGGATTAAACATGCAAATATAGGATATAATATTAAGAAAATGAAAAATAAACATAAACAACTATTTTATTTCATTAAAATAATATTTGTTCATAACATCCTTTATCCAAATACTAATCACAGATCTGCATGAAACTACTAGCTAAACGAAGTCCTATCCCATCAGCATGGTCAATAAGTTTTTCTTTTGGCAAAGGCTTCGTAAAGGGATCAGCTAGATTATCATCTGTATGAACTTTGAGTAGATTGATTTCACCTATGTCGACTTGTTCTCGAACATAGTGATATCGACGAGGAAAATGTCTGGCGCCCTTCATGACTCCAGGCTCATTGGCAAATGTTATTGCAGCAGAGTTGTCATAATACACATTTAAAGGTAATTCGATGGAGGGCAGTACTCCGAGTCCTGAAATGAATTTCCTAATCCAAACAGCTTCCATCGCAGCTTCTGAAGCAGCTATGTACTCAGCTTCTGTAATAGACATCGCAACCGTTGTTTGCTTCTTGCTCTTCCAGTCAACTGCTCCTCCATTAATGACAAAGACATAACCAGTTTGAGACTTCATATCATCTTTATCAGTTTGGAAAGACGCATCGCAAAAACCTGTAACATCAAGTTCTGCATCTGGATTTCCTCCATACACTAGAAACATTTTTTAGTAGCCCTTAGATACTTAAGAATGTTCTTAACAGCTTGCCAGTGTTTCACACCTGGGTTCTGTTGATATCGACTGGTGATATTTTGTGCAAACGCCACATCAGGCCTTGTACATCTTACAGCATACATGATAGATCCTACAGCCGAAGCATAAGGAACTTTCTTCATGTAAGCCACCTCTTCAGGTGTTGACGCGCACAGTTTATTACTTAAGCCATGTTCAACTTGCATCGGCAAATATCCCTTCTTGGAATTTTGCATACTGAATCTCTTCAATATTTTATCAATGTAAGCACTTTGGCTTAGTCCAATTAACCGCCTTGATCTATCTCGGTAGATCTTGATTCCCAGAATAAATGTTGCTTCCCCTAAGTCCTTCATAGAAAAGCACTCTCCAAGATAAGACTTTACATCTTGCATACTTGGAATGTCTTTTCCCATGATCAATATGTCATCGACATATAAGACAAGGAAAATAACATTACTCCCACTAGCTTTGTGCTACACACATGCCTCATCAAGATTTTGAGTAAAACCAAATTTCTTGATTTCTTCATCAAACTTCTTGTTCCATTGCCTTGATGCTTGCTTCAACCCATAAATGGATCTTTGAAGTTTGCATACATGCTTCGGATACTTTGGATTCACAAACCCTTCAGGCTACGCCATATAGATGTCCTCATCTAGGCGACCGTTTAAGAAGGCAGTTTTGACATCCATTTGCCATATCTCATAGTCATAGTACGCAGCTATGGCTATAAGAATCCTAATAGCTCTAATGTCTGCTACAGGAGAAAATGTCTCCTCGGTCTACCCCATAGGTTTGAGTATACCCTCGGGCTACAAGACGAGCTTTATAGGTGTGTGCATTGCCATCCATGTCAGTCTTTATCTTAAAGAGCCACTTACCTCCAACTACCTTAGCATTTGGAGGTAAATCAACCTCTATCCAGACTTCATTATCTTTCATGGATTGCATTTCCCCATTCATTGCAACTCGCAATTTTTCCTTTTCAGGACTCATCATGGCAGCTTTATAGTTAGCAGGTTCACCAAGATCCCCTAACATATATTCCTCAGCTTCTACGTTGAGACATAGACGCTCAGGTGCACGCGTAGCCCTTGCGGATCTACGAATGGGAACCACTTCAATCTCAGGTGGAACGCCCAGACTTTCAGGTTCTACTTGAGGTTGGCTAGTGTTTTCAGAAGGTGTTGTATCTTCTAGATCATCTTCCAGATCATAAACTCTCCCACTGAATTCATGAGATATGAGATCCCTTTCAAGGAATTCTCCATACCTAGCAACAATTACTTTGTTTTTAGGTGGAAAGTAAAAGTAGTAACCCATAGTTTCCTTTGGGTATCCTATGAAGATACACTTAACAGATCTAGGTTGCAGCTTATCAGCAGAGTCACGTTTAACAAACGCCTCACAACCCCAAACCTTTAAGTAAGACAAGTTGGGAGCTTTCCCATACCACACTTCATAAGGAGTCTTATCAACCTTCTTAGTTGGAACCATATTCAATATGCGAACAGCAGTTTCCAAAGCATAATCCCAAAAGGATACAGGAAGACTTGTAAGATTAAACATCGATCGCTCCATGTCTAGCAATGTACGATTCCTTCTCTCAGATACACCATTTTGTTGTGGAGTATATGGAGATGTGAGTTGCTGGACGATACCACACTCAGCTAGATAATCTTTAAACTCTTGGCTTAAATATTCACCACCTCTATCAGATCGAAGAGCTTTAATCTTCTTTCCTAGTTGCAGTTCTACTTCACTCTTAAAAACCTTAAATGTTTCAAAGACTTCATGTTTATGTTTAAGTAAATAAACATAACCATAACGACTGAAATCATCAGTAAAGGTTAAGAAGTAGCTAGCACCCTTTCTTGACACATGTCTTAGTGGTCCACATACGTCAGTATGTATCACACCAAGAAGATCAGAAGCCCTTTCTAAACTATTTGTAAAAGGTTTCTTGGTCATCTTCCCAGATATGCAAGATTCGCATTTATCAAATGATTCATCATTGATGTCTTGCAAAAGCCCATCGTGTTGCAGCTGTTGCATGCGTTTCTTGCCTATATGAGCAAGTCTACAATGCCAAAGAAATGAAGAATCCAAATCACCTTTGATTCTTTTACTATTGATGCTAAAGACAGAATTATTTTTATCAATCATATTATCATGTAAATCAATTTCAAACACACCATTTACTGGAATAACATTAAAGTAAAAAACACCATTTAAAGAAACCGAAATTCCATAATCAGTAAATGTATGAACGAAACCAATATCTTTTAACAAGGAAACAGAAACGACACCCCTAACAATGGAAGGTGCGTAATGACAATCGTTTAATGACAGTACTAGACCCGAAGGTAAAACTAAATCAAACGTGCCTATAGCTTCAACGACTGCATGTGCTCCATTACCCACGTGCAGGTATTGCTGTCCATAGGCAAGCTTCCTTGCTCCTCTAAGTCCCTGCAGTGTATTACATATGTGAATACCACATCCAGTATCATATACCCAGGAATTTATTTTATGAGGAAAAGCAAATAATTCTATCATCAAAAGAGTACCTGAAGTACTGGCCACAGTGCCAGTATTTTTATACCTCTTATTGCGCAACTCATCAAGGTACAGTGGACAATTCCTCTTCCAGTGTCCAACCTAGGTGCAGTGATGACAAGCCATATCCTTCTTTGGATTCTCACGCTTCTTGGGAGGGTACTTCTTGGGTTCTTGCTGATAAGTCATAACTTGTTTTCCCTTATCAACTTTACCCTTACCTTTCCCTTTCTTGTTCGCTAGAGGCTTATTAGGCTTAGAAATTCTACCCTTCTGGATGGTCAAAACCGCAGGTGTAGAGGCCTTCTTGGGCAAACCTTTTTCGTAATCAATGAGCATTGCATGTACCTCACTGACTGTCTTCCCCGTGCAATGCATATTATAATTGCGCACGAAACCATCAAACTCCTTGTGAAGGGATCTGTTGATAAGGCCAATTTGTATGTCATTGGGGTAAACATAGTTAAGACGCCCCAGCTGGTCCATGTAACTCATCATTTCCAGGCAGTGGGCGCTTACAGGTTTCCCTTCTCCTTGCTTGCAACTATGAAGAGCATCTATCAAATCATACAGCTCTACAGTCACAGGCTTTTCAAACAACCTTTGCAATTCTTCAAGCATGAGATTAGGGAAGTAGTTCTCAAACTGCTTTTGCAAGCTTGATTTCATACTCCCGAGCATAATGCAGGCGACCTCATTATACTTGTCATACTCAGATTGCCATGCAGCTCGTGCTTCAGCAGTAGCATCAGCTGCAGGTTCAGGAGGACAAGGCGTAGTCAAATAATTGAGTCTTTTGGCAACCCTCAAGACAATTCTTAGTTGCCGATACCAATCATTGAAATTCGCGCTACCATTCAATTTCTCTCGATCAAACATAGATTTGAACGACGAGGCTAGTGCAGTAGATTCAGCTTGAGCCATTTCTACAGAAATAAAAGTTCAAAAGTTAGTACTTTCGATAAGTAATCATTCAAGAAAATAAAATACCCTTTGGTCAATATTCATATTAACCATAGAATTTTCCTTGAATTTTGGATCCTCATTATCATAGTTTCACCACATCAGTTGATCTACTAGTGGTGAAAGTATAGAATAGGTAATCGTTGAAAAACGATAATTGACAAACAAGTTTTCAATTCCAAAAATTATGGGATTTACAATTTTGCCAAAACAATTAATGCAAAACGTAAGCATGTTTCATCCCATCTTATGCCTTAAGTCTTAGGTCTCACTAACAACTTAATTAAGTTGTCTAATTTAGAAACTGCAAATCATAAAGCTGAGGTCTCACACAACAAAATAATTCACCTCGTTATTGTAATCTAGATCAAGGTCTCACATAACTAAATTACAACTTCAAGTGTTTCATATCATTAGATGGCATAAACTTAAATTTAAAGGGTACAATTTTTGACGTGTAATCAAAACTTATGTATAAAGTAGCATGCATACAACTTTATAACATAATATTTTCGAAAAAAACTTACATGAGATTTTAATTGCTAAGATTGAATTCTACAAAGTTTTAATCGATGCGTTGAGAAACTTACAACTTTGCACTAAGATGCTTCGTACATAGAATGGTTATACTAGGTAGCTCCAATCGAACTCACAGGGGGCTGAGGACCAGGTAAGCGCATAGCATAACCTTAGACATCAATTCAGTGAGACTGTGCTCACTTCTTACATAACCCCTTTATAGTTTGTTCTAATGGGTGTGCCGTTCTAACCATTTAGTACAATCGCATCAATCGATTAAAAGTTCAAGAATAATTCTTAGATAACAAATCAGTTTCGCCATTATTTAGTCTATTTAATTTTCTATTCCAAAAAACCCTTTTTGCTTACTAACATGTCAAACAATTTATATAAACAAAAGGCACTTTAATAAAAATTAAACACACTCAAATAATATAAACATATAACTAAACAATTTTAACATATGTAAAAACAATTAGCCACATGCATAATTATTTCAATAAACTCTAATAAACAATTCTAGGCGTAAATAATGCATATATTAACTAGGCTTTCAACTACAAGGTAGATGAGCCACATACATCGACAAGTCGATTGCGTAAACCAAAGTTAACAATATACCAATTAGCACATAACGAATTTTTATTAGTTATAATTGAGGTCTTCCCCAATTTGATAATTATTAAATAAATAAAACATGTGTGTATCAACTAAACAATTTATAGCATAACAATACTCCATGGAAAAACATGCATGTTCCACCATGGATTCCGCATAACAATTATCACCCAAGATACGCATATTACATGTCACATAACAATTATTCATTAATTAACCACATAAAATTAGCATGCAATCCTAGGGTTTCTACAAGTTTTACAAAATTAAAACCTAATTAAATAAAATAAGGGTAATCGACCCATACATTAAAAAATTAGGGTTTCGAATTCAAAACCCTAGAAACCATAAAAAACATGCAAATAATCATAAAGATTCAATTTTTATGTGTTTCGGTAATTAATTACATCATATTAACGGCTCGTGATGCCACTGTTGGGATTTAATACTCATAACAATTATATAAATCAAATAACATCATCAAAGCATGCAGCGTAAGCAAATAGGAATAATATATATAATTAATTAACCAAACAAGAAACGCGTACCTTTTAGCAATTCAAGAATCAAACGTTGATTAAACAAGAACCAAAACCCAAAACCCTAACTTTAGGGTTTATAATATTCGACCCAAAAGAATCGACCACCAAGGAATACACAAGCTCAAGCGTGCTTGCTCTTCGTTCTTGTACACACGTACTAATAGCGATTTGATGTGGAAAAGCTAGTTCCTTGAATCACAAATAAACCAACACTTGTATCTTTGGGTTAAGCAAAATCGAAAACCCTTTGAGTGAGGGAGTTTCGACCGGCCACACAAAGAGGGAGAGAGGAGAGGAGAAATTAGGTTATTGGTGATCCAAGATTAGTTTAAGAATGAATACAAGGGATTGTATATATACATTCTCAAAACTTGGTGACCAAGAAAAGCCTCCCTTGGGCTTTTGAGAAGCCACGACCGGCCACCCCAACCCAAGAGGGGTTCTAGACTTTTCTTGTCATCTAATTTCATCTCTAGTCCTCGTAGTTTACATTTAACGACCGTTAGTCAAAACCTCGTTAAATATTAACTATCGTTATGTTTTATTTCGTGACTAATAATTAATAATAATAACGTTTTATTTATATTAATTGTTTAAATCAATTCTCATACGTAATGTGTGCAATCCCGAAGTCTCGAGTTCGAATCCGGACATACTATTATTTAAATATCCATAAAACCTTTCATTTTTTTGGTTGTGTACCTTAAAGTAGTTAAGACAATCGTGATTGACATGTTACAAGTAGGAGTCAAGTATAGTTTTTTAGTTACTTTTCTTACTACACATAATGAGTTGATATTAACTTGACCATTAATATTTGTTAATAATTGAAGTAGATAATGTTTGTTTTATTGTTCACGTATTTCTCAAATCAAATAAATTCTATCGCGTTGCCAGTTTGCGACCTCCCACTAAATCCAGAAAATCTGATATGAATTTTCGCATAGCCCCATAATTGAGTGGCAACATTGTGTGTACAATATACCAAAGTCACAATCAACTCTGGATTTTCGAGTAATGAAAGTGAGTTTATGTCGAAAAGACTCCCATTTCAATTAATCTTCTAATAACAAAAGATAACACTCTCTCTTGCAAAGTCTTAGACCAGTTTACATTACATTGAAGAATATAGAAATTGTGGTCTAGAGATACATAATAACAACTCACTCGGCGACCGACTGTATGCTTTGTCCCACATAGAAGAATCAGAGAATTACTTCTAAGCATATATAACATAGTAAATATGGATTGTATGTCTTGAAGTTAATACTATGCTTTCAAGGTTATCCCTACATCTCCATTAAATATAACAAAAATTGGGGGTATTGGGTATGAGTTTGGAAAAATATATGACCTTTAAAGTTTTTGTAAAAGAGACTTAAAGCTCTGAAAAATATAAGAGATTGCATCTAATATGTCTAGCCTACAACAAAATTGGGGTAACACCACTAAAAAGTATGTTACTTGCTCAAAAAAAAAAAAAAAAAAACTCTTTTGAGTACTAATGTTGATATTTTTGTTTTTATGTGAGTGGTATGATAACTTTACCCTTCCAAATTACATAAATGATCCCTGTGGGTTTGCGAAAATTGCATCCAACGTCCCTAAGGTAAATTACATAAATGGTCCATGTCGTTTGAAGAAAATTGCATCCACCGTCCCTAACTTTTTTTCGAATTTTTTCCAAAATGTTTATTTCGTTCGTTTTTTACCGAAAATTTAATTTTTTCCAAATTTTTTTTTTGAAATTCTATTTCAATTTTTTTGTCGAAAACGTTTTCCGAAATATTTTTTTAGAAATTATTTTTGTGACAAAAAAAATAAGGTTCTCTGATAAAAACTTCACTTGTGACAAAAAAAATCGAAAAAATTTTCACATGTGACAAAAAAAAATCAAATGCACCAAAAAAAAATTAGAAAAAAGTTTTTTGAAAATAAAAAACGGACGAAAACGTATAAAATAGGACGAAAAAAGTTTTTCGACAAAAAAAATCCGAAAAAATAAATTGTAAAAAAAATCCAAAAACAAATTTTGGAAAAAATAAGGACGGTGGATACAACTTTATCCAAATGATAGGGACTATTTATGTAATTTACCCTAGGACAGTGGATGTAATTTTCAAAAAGACGGAGGGTAAAATGGTCATCACAGGTTTTTACTACTCATTTAAGGACAAAAATGTCAACATTAGTAATCACAAGAGCATTTTTTTAAGTTCGCTACTTAGAAAAGTATTTTTGAACAAGTATGATGCTTTTTAATTGTATTACCCCAACAAAA
Organism: Chrysanthemum makinoi; assembly: GCA_910596185.1. Lineage (NCBI taxonomy): Eukaryota > Viridiplantae > Streptophyta > Magnoliopsida > Asterales > Asteraceae > Chrysanthemum > Chrysanthemum makinoi. Next base: position 5,139,624 of record OU343221.1, on the reverse strand, counting down.
TTTGTAGTTTACTCGACTTACATGTTTACATGATAATTATTATAAGTTATACAACTTGTTCACCAAATGTTTAACATACATGTTGCCAGAAATACAAAACGAGTTACTCAACGGGAAAATATGTACGAGAAAAAGTTATAAAAATGAACACTAGTGATGAATCATTGTTTGAGTCATAAAATACTTTCAGGGTACGTACAAGCATTGAGTTTAAGTGTAATTTGTCACTCTGGTACACATATTTATGACATCAAACCAAGTTTATCTACATATTAACTTTGATATGTAGTCTTTTAGTTGCTTTTTACCATCTGATGAAGTTGATATTAACTTTTTACCTTTGATATTTATACAATAATTGAGGTAGGTAAAGTTAGTGTATCAGTAAACGTTACAAGAGACTAACCAAGGGTCAGTCATTGAAGGGGAACTAATGTCGTCTCTTGAGCTGTTCCTTCTCAGGATCCTTCCCCTTATTAAATCATTAACGAGAAAATGTTTCAAGGGTACACTAAATTAAAAATTAAACCTTTGTTTGACATGAAACAAAAACTTAAAAGATGAAAATGAGCTTTGGTTTTGTCCCATATTAGTAAATGAGAGAAAATCTTTTATGCTTATATACCACGTTGCATATAAATTTTTTGCGGGTAAGGGTGTTCCCGCCAACCAACACCTTTCTATGATTTCAAAATTCCCGATAGCTCCTAAAATTTGTTGGGAGTTGTATTTGAATTTGGAAAAATTATATGAGCTTTAAAGTTTTTGTAATAAAGACTTCATACATTACTTCTCTTTATCAATCTTTACTTTTATTTTAGAAGAATAATCCATGATGACAAAAACTATAAAAACTAGCATCCTCACTCATAAGTTGAGTATTTACTCATGTATGGTTGATTTGTATAGTCGAGTGGGATTAGTGTAAAAATCTTTGGTTATACCGAATAACATGTCATTTCCTAATACTGCAACTATATGGGTTCACTTTTCGTTGTTTACAATGGTATCAAAACAACAACTAAACCCTCAATCAACTAATCAATACACAATGATTACAAGATTGGACTATTATCAATGAGATTAATAAAAGAATGATTACAAGAAGAGAACACAGATCAAGATGATCAAACTCACCAATTACAGATATGAGAGTTGAGAGATAATATCCTTTCCATCAGCTGTATAAACTTCACTTTATGCTTGTACCAGAAATAGTTTGTCCAGGTTTGGTCCCAATATGATATTCGTCTGTCTTCGCGAGCTTAATCGAGCTTGATATTAAAAAACATTTTGCTAATGTTTTAGAAGAAATCAAGAAGATTGATAAGAGAAAAAGGAAGAAAAATTTTGAAGGTATCCCACATGGACAAAAACGAACAAGAGCTAATTAGGAGGAATATACTGGAACCGGGTCAATGAATAATTAAAAAAAGTTAATAGTCAAAGTTGGTGACCAGCTTGTTTAAGGTCGGTACAGGTGGCCCCTGACCTGTGAATCAGTTCATAGCTTTTTTAGAGTATTGGGTATATTGGCTATATCTCTAGTCAAAAATGATATGGACATGGTTTTGGCTGTGCCAAATCTTAGCCATTATACCATCATGACTAGCCACTTTTTCAACACACAAAAGACAAAACATTTTCATTTATGGTTTTCAACTATTTGAAAATAATGGAGTTGGGTAGGGTCTAAATGTTTGTGTTGAAATTAGTTGTGAGGGAGAGGTATTTTAAGGTTGGAGTGTTGAAATGAGGTGGTATGTGATGGGACCCAAATGGCTAAAATATAGTAGCCATTATACCTTATGCTCCGTTGATGCGTCATCTAATTGTAAAACATGTTCATTTCTAAGCGTAGGCGAGTACCATTTATTAAGGTTTTATTTTCTGTTCATTTTTAATGCATAAAATACAATAGTTTAAACGCACCAAAAAGATATATATCTAATTTTTAAAATAAGCAGAAACATATATATAAAAGCCGCAAAACAGTTTTAACTTCTCGCTTCAATGAAAGTCTAGGACATCTTTAAAAAAAGAACAACTTGCAAGATTTTATATTTTTTGCATGTTGTATTATGTTGAAGTATTTAAACGACTCTGAGTTTGATATTTATACAATAAGCAAGGGTCATTCATTGAAGTGGAATCCACAACTCTCGGGGTTCCTTTTGAATATCCTCCTCCTCTTATCAAAACCATTAACGACAAAATGTTGCAAGGGATACTTCACATCCATTACTAACTTCAAAATGAAACAATTGACGAGCTGATATATGTTCAACATGAAAAATAAACTTAAAAGATGGTAATAAGTTTTGGTTTTGTCCCACATTGGTAAATGAGTGAAAATCTTGTAAGCGTATATACCATGGTGCATATGTATTGATTGTCTTAAAGTTGAATACTATGCTTTCAAATTCAATTATGTCCATCAATTGCTTTGGGCCCTTGGTTGTAGTATTTGAGTTTGGAAAAAATTCTATAAGCTTTAAGTTTTTGTAAGAGAGACTTTCAAATTTTACCTTTATATTGATTAAGAATAATAATCCACGATTAAAAAAAATAAAGCTAGTATCCTCACTCCTAAATGGAGAGTTTTTAGTCATTAGATGAAAATTATGATAAATTATTTTCTTAAGCGTAGGCGGTACCATTTTTTAAAGTTTTTATTTTCTGTTCATTTTTAAAGTGTATGTATAAACAATTTTAAATTCTTGCTTCAATGTTTAAGGTTTAAATTCTTGCCTTTCTTAAAAAAAATACAACCAAATAAATAAATAAATTAAATTCTCGCTTTAATGAGAGTTTGATATTTATACAATAACTAGGTAAAGTTTGTTTTATTGTTCATGTGTAAACATTACAAAAGACTAACAAAGGGTCATTCGTTGAAGGGGAACTAACGTTGTCTCTCGAGTTGTTCTTCCTCAAGATCCTCTTCCTCTTATTAAACCATTAACCACAAAATGTTGCAAGGGATACTTCACATCCTTTATTAACTAAAAATTAAACAATTGACGAGCTAATATATGTTCAAGATGAAACGTAAACTCAAAAGATATAAATAAGTTTTGGTTTTGTCCCACATAAGTAAATGAGAGAAAATCTTCTAAGCTTATATACCATGGTGCATATGAATTGTATGTTTTAGAGTTAATGCTATGTTTTCAAACTCCAACTCTCTTCCCTTTCTCTCTCTAGAACTTTCTCTCTCTAAACTACTTATACGCCCCATTGTGATTATGGTTTAGTGTGTTTGTGAAATCCTATATCTTACAATTGGTATCAAGAGCCAATGTTTGATCACTCATCTTTCATGTTCTTTGTTTTGGTGGATTTCGTAAGGTTTTTGGGGTATTAAGTGTTTAGGAGAGTTTGAATCATTTGGACTAATTCTAGTGTTAAAGTTTGAATTTTGCTTGTACTTTTGTGTTTAGGATCATCATATGTGTTTATGTTTTGAATTGGAAGGCTTAAATCATTGTGGTTTGGTTGTTTTTGATTGATAAAGTGGTTATTTGTAAACTTTGTACAAAGCGAGTTGAGTCTCGGACTTTTGTCTCTTCGAAGCGAGTTGCTTTGTTACTGGATGCGAGTTGGTATATGCGATTTGGCTATTTAGCGAGTTGACTTTTTATGCGACTTGGGTTCTAAGCGAGTTGTTTCTTTAAGCGACTTGGGTTCTAAGCGAGTTGTTTCTTTAAGCGACTTGAGTTCTAAAGCGACTTGGCTATTAAGCGAGTTGTATAGCTAGCGAGTTAGTTTAAGCGACTTGGTGGTTAAGCGAGTTGTGTCTGTTTGCGACTTGCTATTAAGCGAGTTGTCTCTATATGTGACTTGGCTATTAAGCGACTTGATTCCTTAAGCGACTTGTTTCTTTAAGCGAGTTGGTTGTTTAGCGAGTTGATAACTAAGCGAGTTGTGTGTTTAGCTAGTTGTCTATTGAGACTTGTTACTTCTTCGTGCTACATTCTCATGGTTGTTCTTTTGGTTTAGTAAAATCCTGTGAAAGAATCAATTTCCCGGTTGAATCAAAGAATAGTAAAATCCCGTAGAACTTGTAATCATGGCAAACATCGTTCCAACTATTGTTTCTTCTGTAGCTGAGGACGTTCAAGCAGCAGGATCAGATACTCGTCCACCTGTGCTTGACAGAACTGATTATGACTCATGGGCTCAACGAATCCGATTGTACTGTTTGGGAAAATAAAACGGAGTCAACATTCTCAAGTCAATCGTTGAAGGACCTTATCAGATTGAGACTACAAGAGACATAATTGATACTGCTGTTGATGGAACAATGATCTTTGGATTGGACAGACCAAAGACATATGATGAGCTTAATGATAAGGAGAAAAAGAGATTCGATGCTGACATCAGGGCTTCCAACATTATACTTCAGGGTCTTCCAAAGGATATCTACAAGCTCATCAATCACAACACTGAAGCTAAGGCAGTTTGGGACAATGTCAAGATGCTTCTCTCAGGTTCTGAATTAACCAAGGAAGACAGAGAATCACAACTGTATGATGAGTTTGAGCACTTCAAGATGAAACCAGATGAGAGTGTCTATGAGTACTACGTGAGATTCCATAAGCTTGTGAATGACATGAGGAACATCAAAATGACCATGCCAAACATTCAGCTGAACTCAAAGTTTGTGAACAACATGAATCCCGAATGGCACAAGTTTGTCACCTCTGTGAAGCTTACCTAAGGATTGAAGAACACAAACTATGAGCAATTGTATGCCTTCCTTCTTCAGAATGAGAGGCATGCTATGTTTGAAAAAAGGATTCTGGATCAGTTTAAAACCAATCAGGGAGAATCAAGCTCACCAAATGATTCTACAGCTTTCTACACCAATGTTGGTATTACCACCAAAGCATCTCAAGTCATACCCATGGGTAATGGTAATTACAAGCTCATCCCTGATCCAGCATATAAGCCTCCCGACTCAAACACTCTCATGGAAATCTTCATCAATCAACTGTCTCTCATGGTTAGCCAAAACATGAACTCTCTCCCACACACCAACAATAACCTCAGAACAGCATCCAATCCACACAATCAAGCTACTGTCAGAGATGGGAAGGTTGTGGTGCAACCAGTTCAAGAAAGGCAGTATGATCAAGGAAGAGGTGGAGTTGGTAGAGGATATGTAGCTAATCAGAATCGGGGAAGAAATCCAAATCAAGGACAAGGAAAGCCTGTCAAATGCTACAACTGTGGTGGTGAGGGACACATTGCTAGGAACTGCACATCTCCAAAACGTCCACAGAATGCAGAGTACTTCAGAGACAAGATGTTGCTTGTACAAGCTCAGGATAATGGTGCTGCTTTGGATGAAGAGGAGTTGTTGTTTCTCGCTGAGGGCAATGCCAAGACCTATGATGCAGATGTGGATGTGCAGCCAATTCAGGAGATAGGTCACAATCATCAGAATGCCTTCCAAGTCCCTGACTGTGATGCATACGACTCTGACGTCGATGATGAACCTACTGCACAAACAATTTTCATGGCTAGCATTTCTCCAATGGTCTCTTCTAAGGTCTCATCATCACAGCAAGCTGGTCTATCCAAAGAATCAATCATCTCAGAGGTATTGAAACTATATGATGAAGTTGATGAGCAAAAGATGCATAATAAAGTAAAATCT
>OU343221.1:4989052-5133859 GCA_910596185.1 Chrysanthemum makinoi | reverse complement strand
CACCCATTAACTTCCTAACTTTTAATATTTCTTTCCAATTACAAGATGTTCGTATACACTTGACACAATGCATAACCAACTTCATCTTGGCGGCTTTAGTGGCATAAGTTTGCCATATGCAAATGTTCGATTTCTAAATTCTTATGAGCGACCAAAGTGAGCGCCATATCGTTGCACATGTAAGAAATGGCATGTTATTTGGTATAACAAATTTGTCCACTTATCCCGTCGAATATACAAATCAACCATACATGAGTAAATACTCAACTTGTGAGTGAGGATACTAGTTTTTATTGTCCTTGTCATCGTGGATTATCATTCTTAAAGAAAAGTAAAGCTTGATAAGAGAAGAGTAAAGCTTGAAGTCTTTGTTACAAAAACATAAGAGTTGATGTAATTTTTTTAAACAAGAGGCTTATAAAAGATAAGCACCACGAAAAAAAAAAAAGCGGATGTGATTGAAAGGCAGATAGCTTATAGAAAAGACATGGTGTACCAATTGAAGTGGCTTGAAGTCTTTGTTACAAAAACATAAGAGTTGGTGTAATTTTTTTTGCTGAAGAGACTTATAAAGATAAGCCACTTTCGGAAAAAAGCGGATGTGGTTTAAAAGCTTAAGTAGCCTTATAGAATAAGAGACATGGTGTAACAATTGAAGTGGCTTATGACTGTATATACCATTCAATATTTCACGACATCCATATGTAACATCTCAATGGTCTTACTTATAATCTCTACCAATGTTTGCTCACTCACCTGTGTGGGATAAAACCAAAACTCATTTCTATCTTTAAGCTTTTGTTTCAAATGCCAAAATTCCCATTCTCGTTAGCTTCGCATTAGACATATACTAACTTAATTATTAAAGGGTCAACTTTTCGGTTATTAAAGTTAAATTAGTAAAGGCTGCTGCATAAAAGTTGTCTTATAGAAACTAAAATGAAAATGATGTATCTTTTGATATTTGAAGGTTTAAAAGTATGTGGCAGAATGGCGTTTTGCATAAAATTGGCGGAATAATTGAATGATTTTTTCTTTTTATTCGAATGTGAGCTATGTGTAAAATCATTTGTACATCTGGAATAACTCAAAGATATCTGCTAAATTTATGCTTGATCAAAGCAAACTTGGTAAAGGTCATAAGTTATTTTGCAATATGCATGTTAAACGTTTGGTGAATCTCTAATTGATTAATAGTATAAATAGTCTCCATTAAGGAGAGTGGATCCTAACTTTATTGTTTTTGTTATCGTGGATTTTATTCTTAATCCTTATAAAAGTTTAAAAAAAAAACTTGAAGTTTATATAATTTTTCCAAACTCAAATACTACCACCCAATAAAAGGGAGAAACACTATAGTTTGAAAACACAGTATTTTCTCTCATTTATTTATGTGGGACAAAACCAAAACTTATTTCTATCTTTTAAGTTTACGTTTCATCTTGAACATATATTAGCTCATCAATTGTATAAATAGTTTCCATTTAGGAGAGTGGATGCTAACTTTATTGTTTTTGTTATCGTAGATTTTATTCTTAATCCTTATATAAGTTTTTAAAAATAATTGAAGTTATATAATTTTTCCAAACTCAATACTACCAAAGCTGAGGAGAAACTGGAGTTTGAAAACATAGCATTAACTCTAAAACATACAATTCATATGCACCATGGTATATAAGCTTAGAAGATTTTCTCTCATTTACTTATGTGGGACAAAACCAAAACTTATTTATATCTTTTGAGTTTACGTTTCATCTTGAACATATATTAGCTCGTCAATTGTTTAATTTTTAGTTAATAAAGGATGTGAAGTATCCCTTGCAACATTTTGTGGTTAATGGTTTAATAAGAGGAAGAGGATCTTGAGGAAGAACAACTTCGAGAACAACGTTAGTTCCCTTCAATGAATGACCCTTTGTTAGTCTTTTGTAATGTTTACACATGACCATTAAAACAAACTTTACCTAGTTATTGTATAAATATCAAACTCTCATTAAAGCGAGAATTTAATTAATTTATTTATTTGGCTGTATTTTTTTTAAGAAAGGCAAGAATTTAAACCTTAAACGATGAAGCAAAAATTTATAATTGTTTATACATACACTTTAAAAATGAACAGAAAATAAAAACTTTAAAAAATGGTACCGCCTACGCTTAAAAAAATAATTTGATCATAATTTTCATCTAATGACTAAAAACTCTCCATTTAGGAGTGAGGATACTAGCTTTATTTTTTTTAATCGTGGATTATTATTCTTAATCAATATAAAGGTAAAATTTGAAAGTCTCTCTTACAAAAACTTAAAGCTTATAGAATTTTTTCCAAACTCAAATACTACAACCAAGGGCCCAAAGCAATTGATGGACATAATTGAATTTGAAAGCATAGTATTCAACTTTAAGACAATCAATGCACCATGGTATATACGCTTACAAGATTTTCACTCATTTACCAATGTGGGACAAAACCAAAACTTATTACCATCTTTTAAGTTTATGTTTCATGTTGAACATATATCAGCTCGTCAATTGTTTCATTTTGAAGTTAGCAATGGATGTGAAGTATCCCTTGCAACATTTTGTCGTTAATGGTTTTGATAAGAGCCCGAGAGTTGTTGATTCCACTTCAATGAATGAACCTTGCTTATTGTATAAATATCAAACTCACAGTCGTTTAAATACTTGAACAAAATACAACATGCAAAAATATAAAAATCTTGCAAGTTGTTCTTTTTTTAAAGATGTCCTAGACTTTCATTGAAGCGAGAAGTTAAAACTGTTTTGCGGCTTTTATATATATGTTTTACGCTTATTTTAAAAATATATATATATATCTTTTGGTCGTTTAAACTATTGTATTTTATGCATTAAAATGAGAAAATAAAACCTTAAAAAAATGGTACTCGCCTACGCTTAGAAATGAACATGTTTTACAATTAGATGACGCATCAATGGAGCATAAGGTATAATGGCTACTATATTTTAGCCATTTGGGTCCCATCACATACCACCTCATTTCAACACTCCAACCTTAAAATACCTCTCCCTCACAACTAACTTCAACACAAACATTTAGACCCTACCCAACTCCATTATTTTCAAATAGTTGAAAACCATAAAAGAAAATGTTTTGTCTTTTGTGTGTTGAAAAAGTGGCTAGTCATGATGGTATAATGGCTAAGATTTGTGGCAATCTCCATATCATTTTGACTAGAGATATAGCCAATATACCCAATACTCTAAAAAGCTATGAAGCTGATTCACAATTGGGGGCCACTGTGCCGACCAAACAAAATTTGGTCACCTTTGACTATTAACTTTTTAATTGTTCATTGACCCGGTTCCAGTATATTCCTCCTAATTAGCTCTTGTTCGTTTTTGTCCATGTGGGATACCTTCAAATTTTTTCTTCTTCCTTTTTCTCTTATCAATCTTCTTGATTTCTTCTAAAACATTAGCAAAATGTTTTTAATAAAGCTCGATTAAGCTCGCGAAGACAGACGAATATCATATTGGGACCAAACCTGGACAAACTATTTCTGGTTCAAGCATAAAGTGAAGTTTATCAGATTGATGGAAGGATATTATCTCTCAACTCTCAAATCATGTCGGTGAGTTTGATCATCTTGATCTGTGTTCTCTTCTTGTAATCATTCTATTATTAATCTCATTGATAATAGTCCAATCTTGTAATCATTGTGTATTGATTAGTTGATTGAGGGTTTAGTTGTTGTTTTGATACCATTGTACACACGAAAAGTGAGCCCATATAGTTGCAGTATTAGGAAATGACATGTTATTCGGTATAACCAAATATTTTTTCACTAATCCCACTCGACTATACAAATCAACCATACATGAGTAAATACTCAACTTATGAGTGAGGATGCTAGTTTTTATAGTTTTTGTCATCATGGATTATTCTTCTAAAATAAAAGTAAAGCTTGATAAAGAGAAGTAATGTATGAAGTCTTTGTTACAAAAACTTTAAAGCTCATATAATTTTTCCAAATTCAAATACAACTCCCAACAAATTTTAGGGGCTATCGGAAATTTTGAAATCATAGAAAGGTGTAGATTGACGGGAACACCCTTACCATAAAAAAATTTATATGCAACGTGGTATAAAAGCATAAAAGATTTTCTCTCATTTACTAATATGGGACAAAACCAAAGCTCATTTTCATCTTTTAAGTTTTTGTTTCATGTCAAACAAAGGTTTAATTTTTAATTTAGTGTACCCTTGAAACATTTTCTCGTTAATGATTTAATAAGGGAAGGATCACGAGAGAACGACTCAAGCGGCGTTAGTTCCCCTTCAATGACTGACCCTTGGTTAGTCTCTTGTAACATTTACTCATACACAAACTTTACCTACCTCAATTATTGTATAAATATCAAAGGTAAAAAGTTAATATCAACTTCTTCAGATGGTAAAAAGCAACTAAAAGACTACATATCAAAGTTAATATGTAGATAAACTTGGTTTGATGTCATAAATATGTGTACCAGAGTGACAAATTAAACTTAAACTCAATGCTTATGCATTGAAGTATTTTATGACTCAAACAATGATTCATCACTAGTGTTCATTTTTATAACTTTTTCTCGTACATATTTTCCCGTTGAGTAACTCGTTTTGTATTTCTGGCAACATGTATGTTAAACATTTGGTGAACAAGTTGTATAACTTATAATAATTATCATGTAAACATGTAACTCGAGTAAACTACAAATTTTGTTGGGGTAATACAATTAAAAAGCATCATACTTGTTCAAAAATACTTTTCTAAGTAGCGAACTTAAAAAAATGCTCTTGTGATTACTAATGTTGACATTTTTGTCTTTAAATGAGTAGTAAAAACCTGTGATGACCATTTTACCCTCCGTCTTTTTGAAAATTACATCCACTGTCCTAGGGTAAATTACATAAATAGTCCCTATCATTTGGATAAAGTTGTATCCACCGTCCTTATTTTTTCCAAAATTTGTTTTTGGATTCTTTTTACAATTTATTTTTTCGGAATTTTTTTGTCGAAAAACTTTTTAGATCCTATTTTATACGTTTTCGTCCGTTTTTTATTTTCAAAAAACTTTTTTCTAATTTTTTTTTTGGTGCATTTGATTTTTTTTTGTCACATGTGAAAATTTTTTCGATTTTTTTTTTCACAAGTGAAGTTTTTATCAGAGAACCTTATTTTTTTTGTCACAAATAGAATTTCTAAAAAAATATTTCGGAGAAAAAAAAAATTGTAAATTTCAAAAAATGGAAAAAATAAATTTGATAAAAAGCGAAAAGAAAATAAACATTTTGGAAAAAATTCGAAAAAATTAGGGCGGTGGATGCAATTTTCTTCAAACGACATGGACCATTTATGTAATTTACCTTAGGGACGTTGGATGCAATTTTCATAAACCAGGGATCATTTATGTAATTTGGAAGGGTAAAGTTATCATACCACTCACATAAAAACAAAAATATCAACATTAGTACTCAAAAGAGTTTTTTTATTTTTATTTTTTTTATTTTATTTTTTTGAGCAAGTAACATACTTTTTAGTGGTGTTACCCCAATTTTGTTGTAGGCTAGACATATTAGATGCAATCTCTTATATTTTTCAGAGCTTTAAGTCTCTTTTACAAAAACTTTAAAGGTCTTTTTTGTTATATTTAATGGAGATGTAGGGATAACCTTGAAAGCATAGTATTAACTTCAAGACATACAATCCATATTTACTATGTTATATATGCTTAGAAGTAATTCTCTGATTCTTCTATGTGGGACAAAGCATACATTAGGTGCGAGTGAGTTGTTATTATGTATCTCTAGACCACAATTTCTATATTCTTCAATGTAATGTAAAGTGGTCTAAGACTTTGCAAGAGAGAGTGTTATCTTTTGTTATTAGAAGATTAATTGAAATGGGAGTCTTTTCGACATAAACTCACTTTCATTACTCGAAAATCCAGAGTTGATTGTGACTTTGGTATATTGTACACACAATGTTGCCACTCAATTATGGGGCTATGCGAAAATTCATATCGGATACGGATTTAGTGGGAGGTCGCAAACTGGCAATGCGATAGAATTTATTTGATTTGAGAAATACGTGAACAATAAAACAAACATTATCTACTTCAATTATTAACAAATATTAATGGTCAAGTTAATATCAACTCATTATGTGTAGTAAGAAAAGTAACTAAAAAACTATACTTGACTCCTATTTGTAACATGCCAATCACGATTGTCTTAACTACTTTAAGGTACACAAACCAAAATTCTAACTTTTAAAATTTTGGCGAATTGCAACATGAAAAAGTTTTATAATATTGCAAGTTGTTCTTGTTAGTAAATGTTATAGATATTGAAAGACGATACTACGCAGCTATAAAACGAACAATTGCCATAGACTCATTGGGGTATCACATAATTAGAAGTTCTAACTTCTTTATATAAATGTGTTTGTGCTGTTTTCTTATGCTAAACCTAATGTCAAACCTGTATCATAATGTTTTGTAATTTGTACATCCACGTATAGATAGTATGAGTAGTATAAAACTATTATAAACTCTCTACATTGCGATTTGCTTTTTTCTATGGAAGTATTTAACACCTGCAAAGCGTACCTCATCTTCACTTTCAAAGCATGTGTTTAATTCTATATATAATCAAATGCTATTATATTTTAAAAAAAGCTTAGGATATCAAACTTCGATATTACAAATTCTTTATTTAAAATTTATATTTTAGTCCTGAAAGCGAAGGCAAGCTGAGTCTCATTTAAATATAAAATATTAAGGGTGTTAATGGCGGCCGTGAAAAGCTCGGGATCGGTCGAAAAGCTTCGAGCGAGCCGAGCCTAAACGAGCTCGATCCTAAGTTGCAGCTCGTTTATTAATCGAGCTCGAGCCCGAGCTTTACATACAAAGCTCGTTTAGGCTCGTGAGCCTAAATGACATTATGATATTTTAAGTATTAAACATAATCTAGAGCCGAGCTCGAGCTTATTACGAGCTCAATAAAGATATATTATGAGCGAGCTCGAGCTTTTAAGTATTAAAAGCAAAAGCCACGAATCAAAAATAAAAGTAAACATGTTACAGGCGCTAGGGTTTGACGGGGTGCCATAAAAGAGGCTCAACTTAGCCAACTAGGTCGAGGATCATACCGCTCGATACCATGTTGGATGATAAAACCCCGTAAAGTGTTATGTTTTATTGATCTACAATTTATAATGGTGACTACACATGAAACCCTAAATACCATAAGCCCACAAACAAGCTTTGGTCATACATCTTCTAATAAATGACATGTCGTTTGATATAATGAAAGCTTTTTCCACTAATCTCTTGCTATACAAATCAATCATACATGAGTAAACACTCAACTTGTGAGTTAGGATACTAGTTTTTATTGTTTTGTCATTGGATTGTTATTCTTAAAGAAAGTAAATCTTGAAGTCTTTGTTACAAATACATAAGAGATATAATTTTTTTGAGCTCGTATGCTATGTTATATAACATAAGAGTTGATGTAATTGATAACATCAAATAGTCCTAAATCTTAAGTATCAATTTCTCTCGCTATTGCTCGTATTTTATATCATTTATATGGATTTACGCTTGTTTTCCTTTATATTTCAGCTTCAGGTAAATTACGAGCATTGGAGCTAAAGAGACGCGGATTTGAAGATTTTACAAAGAATTAATGATAGTATGCCCACCATGATGAGTTACGGTATCCACTCTCACAATCGTCGTAGCTAAATCGTGACTTCGAAGGCCCGTGAAGATTCGACAACTCCCACCAAGGATTACGCCGTAACCCATTAGGTCAAAAGAAGTTCCACGTCGCTACAAGCTACGCCGTAATCATGACATTGTAACTTGTATTGAAGATACAGCGTAACTCATCCCATGTGTTACGCAGTAACGATTATGTTGAGAGCTTTATTATGGATTTATACAGGTTTGGTAACTCTCTTAAGTTATGCCGTATACTAGATCTCGCCTATAAATACCGCCCTAAATTCTGCATTTCATCATTCTCCACACAAAGCAGATGAGTGGGGACCAAAGGAAGATCTTGAGGAGCATACGGAGCCATCTTCAAGGAGAAATCACTCGAATGATAAGCATTAGCGATTATCTTTCTTTTTACTTTTGATTCATGTATTTCATTATGTCAAACATTGAATTTGAATTGATTATTTCATTTAATAGCACCTTAACTGGTGCTAACCTAGTTATGATTCCTTATATGTTTACATTGCTTCCGTATAATTGTTTCTAGTGTATGCAGACATAGTTCATTGGTAGCTACCATTGTTTCGGTAGTTTTGAATGGTGGTAGTGTCTAGTAGCTTAGGAGAATTGACCATGGAACTTAAGTAGGTAGACTGAGTGGGAAGGGTAAGAATTGACCAACTAACGACCTTCTTCGCTTGTGCGAACTGACCAAATGATCACCTGCCGTTTGGATGAACTTAAGAAGTTAAGGATGAGTGTCTAAAATGCTAGCGCTCGGGCCCTCATTGTTATGAATCTTGCATGTAGTGGAACTTAATGACTTGGCTTAGGGGACTAAAACAACTGGACTTTCAAGGGTAGTAGCTTGATCTCCGGTGGAAACCTTTGCGATAGTTTAGGATGAACCAAACGCTATCCTAGCGACCTAAACCCCACTTGAATCAATTGGAAGTATGCGTGAACATAACATGAATCAATTGGATGAGTAACCAGGTTAGAACACTTTTAACTTATTGATCACAACCTTTGCCTTTATTTGCTTTCATTTCTTGTTTTACTAGTTAATAACCAGTAACAATTACATTTAATTAGAATCCGCTCATATAGCTCTTGGGACGACCTCGGTTTTACCGATTACTACACTACATGACCGGTTACTGCCCGTTAGTGCATAAGGTGGACCAAAGGTAAACGAGACACTTATAAATATTAAGACCTGATGATAATGCATCAGTAATCTTTCGACTATAAGTACCATTAATATTTTAACACCCCATGCCATAGTCGATATCCCAAGAAACATGATGAAACATTACTTACAACCATAAGTAATATTCAGCATTTCATCATATCTATATTTGATATCTTAATGGTCTCAGTTATAAACTCCACCAATGTTTGCTCACTCACCTATCTGGGATAAAACCAAAACTTATTTCTATCTTTAAGCTTTTTTTCAAATGCCTAAATTCCCATTCTCGTTAGCTTCACGTTAGATATATACTAGCTTAATTAAAGGTTCAAATTTTAACTTATTGAAGTTAAATCGACTCATGATCATTTATGAATCAGTATAGCTGCTTAAAGCTTAAAGTTGTCATATAGAAACTAAAATAAGTGGATTATTATGATCACCATGAACACAACCCTACTAGATTCAAAATATTACCTTGAACAATGTTTGTATTGCTCCTCTTACGTATATGTTTATTTTATAAATTGCAAAAGACCTTAAGGCTGAAAATAGTTACACATAAACATGATCTTTATAAACTTATGTGTTATGACCAATAATTAAATCTATAAAGCGATTATCGCCAATATTCTCCACAAGAACATTCACCATTTTTATAACTTTTTCTTGTACATGTCCTCAATTATACAATGTCGGCTAAATAAAAGCTGTTGACCTTCTTGATTATTCATTGACCTGTCCGGCTAAATACCATCAGATTGGCCTTTTATTCGTCTATATGTTTGATGGCAAAAGTTCAATATACATCTCAAATTTGCCATAGATTTAATGAACCAATAATAGCTATTTTTTTTTTATTATGATATACTTTCACCCTTTTTAAAAAAAATTAAATATCTCGCAAACCGTTAATAGTTACGCGATAAAAATGATACCATCACGACGAGAATTCAATTATCTTTCTATAGATATGCACTACTATATATTTTTAACAATTTTTTTTTTTCAAAATTTGGTAAACAAAAATCATATATGATTTGTGAAAATCATATATGATTCGATTTTTACGAATCATATATGATTTTTGATTTTTGAGAATCATATATGATTCGTAAAAATCATATATGATTTTTGACGGAATTTTGAAAAAATGAATGTCGAAAAATATATAAAAGTGCATATCTATAGAAAATAATTTAATTTCGTCATGATGGTGTATTTTTTTATATTTTGAAGATTTACCATTTGTAATATATGTTGTTTTAAAAAAAAGGTGGAAAATAATTTTGTATTAATATAAATAAAAAATGAATGGCTATAATTGGTTCATTTGTTCTATAACAAATATGGTTCCTATTGATCTCACTCTATGTTGATATGGCTAAATAACGTTGTGAAGAGAAGTTCAATTTAGACGCCAAATTCTTTAAATAATCAATGAAATAGTTCAGATCATTTATTTTATATCAAAAGAAAAGCCTATTTTATATCTTCTTTTTAAAAGTTAAATATTTCTAAAGCATTATCGTTCATGAAAACTACTTTATATTTTCTTTTTATATTTTAAAACTTAAATATTTTAAAAAGTTAATTTTAAATATTCTTTGTTAAATATTTTAAAAGTTAAATATTTAAATATTTTCAAAAACTTTTTATATTTTATATTTTCTTTATATTTTGAAAGGATTGAAATGTTAAATATTTTAAAAAGTTAAATATTTAAATATTTCAAAAACTATTTTTATATTTTCTTTTTATATTTTTATATTTTTACATTTTTCATAGAAGGACACTTTAATATATTTTCTATATTGGAAACTTTAATATGTGATAACTTTTTTGCTTTTATTGTAATATTACATTTAAAAAATTAAATGATATGTTATTATGTCACATGTGATTTTTTGAAATCACATCTGAATTAATGAAGTGCGTGATTCATAACATATAATCGATGTGATTTATCTAGAACTAAACTTTAACACTAAAAACTAGAAAAAAAAAGTTATTCGAAAGAATGTCGAAGTCCGTTTCTGAAAGATAAAAATTGTCATCACGATTGTGTATTTTTTTGTCGCTTAATGATTTATCGTTTGTAAGATATTTTAATTTAAAAATAAAAGATAGAAAGTGACTTTTTTTAATTTTGATGAAAAAATGAGTGGCCAAAATTTGTTAATTGAGTCTTTAAAAAATATGAGATATATATTGAACTCAACTCCCATGTGTGATAGGATCTAACTTATCAATTTTCTCTTTTTAATCTTCTTGATTAGCAAATTCTTTATTGATTCTATATCTACATTTTTAATTATATTGATTTGTGGCTATATTTAGTTAGGGTAAACAGTAAATGATCATGAGCTACTCATGATTGACTCGGTAAAAGGTCGAAACAAGTCAAGTCTTAATGAGCTTGAGCTTAACATAATGCTTGATAAATAATCGAGCTTGTGCCGAAGCTCGAGATAGCGAAGTCGTTTAGGCTCGTGTACAAATATTATGAAAGACTAGCCGAGTACCACGTTAAGAATGCTAAATGTGATTATATTTCTAGTAATAACAAGGTGTTTTGATGCATTGCTTTATGGAAAAAAGAATGTCAACGAATTTATTAATGGAAATTTGTTTGTTTTATTACTTACAGTAACAAAATAAAAGTTTTTATAGCTTGGTGCTTACGCGATTATCGTTTGTCATGATGCTAACTAACACATGATATATTAACAACTTTACCACTATTACTTCAAAATTGCGGACAATGCTTGCGTCTGATAGCGATCACAACGATGGTCAACGATATTGCTAATCGTTTTGGACGTGTAATATTATATATCGTTTAAACATAAAGGGTGTTTTAAAATAGCAATTTTAGCACAATCTAGTGGTGACTATATTGCTAAGTTGTGGTGGTAAATGGTGGTCGTTCGTGTGAGTGATGTCGAGAAAGTCGACTATATAAAAGATTGGTTTCTATTATCTTCTTAATGATTTGTAAATTTTACTTAGTGGATGTTTTATAAAGAAAAGAAAAGATAAGATGATTTATATTGTTTTGTACCATTTGATATACTTACTTTTGTGTGAAGATGTATTTTATAATATGATTAATGAATTGTGAAATTCATTTAGTGGGTGTTTAAAAGATATAAATGATAAAATGATTTATGCATTATTGTTTTGTACCATTTGATATATTAATTGTACTTTTGAGTGATGGAGTATTTTAATTATATTATTAATGATTTGTAAATTTTATTTAATGAGTGTTTTAATGAAAAAAAAATTAAATAACTTATGCATAATTGTTTTGTACCAAGTGCAATATTAATTGTACTTTTGAGTGAGAGTATTTTAATAATATCATTAATTACGCATTAATATACATGAATGTTACAAGTTAGATGATTTATGCATTATTGTTTTGTACCAAACACTATATTAATTGTACTTTTGGTTACAAGTTTAGCGGGTTACTAATATTAGAAATGTTTTTTGTCTTAAAAATTTGAAGACTTCTTTATTTAGAATGTCCTAAACACTTTATATTGTAGTATAGATATAGGATCTTCAAGTTGGATCTAGCTTCAGCCTTCATGGTCTATGGAAATGGTAATTCAACATTGCCATCCTTTATTAGAGGACTTGGATCAATTGAAGCATATGCTAATAGCTTTGGGTTATCTTGCAAAATCCTCATTTCTTCTTCATCAAGGTTCACCCATGCTTCTATTCCTTCACCATCCTTTGTGTCTACTAAGTTTACTAGATTTATGAATACCGGGGCGCCCTCATCTACAACACCGGCCAACCAAATGGGTTTCCCCCAACCGAAATCAATTTTGTAGAAACCCATCTTGCACCAACTTGTAAAGTTGTAGCTATTTATACCCATCCCTTTAGAATCAATTTCCCAAATTTCTTGAAGTGACTTCTGCATTTCGAAGTGTCCTTCATCACCTTGTGCTTTCATCACAAATTCGGTACTGATTTTTATAAAACTTTCACGCACCATTCTCACCAAATCGTGAAATGTTTTCTCATTGCTAGGTGGAATACCGCTGCAAACCAAACCATGTTACCAAGTATGTCTTCTGACAATGTTGTTGCAAGTTTTCGACGAAGGTTCACCGCATGGGTTAATAGAGAAGGTTTCTCCAAACCATATGCTTCTTTGGATGCCTCCGTTGCACACTCCCATATTAAAGCAGATACCACCTCAACACGTGATGGTTGTTGCACTCCCTTTCTAGCCACCTCGATTTTCAGCGTGGCTAAGGCATCCGAACTAAATACAAATCTTTTTGTGACGCACCTTCCTTCCTTCAACAGTAGAGATATAGCCATTGACATGTGCCAGACTTTTGGGAAAAGAGATGGGGCTTCTAAGTTTGGATACACAATTTCTTTATCTCCACAAGTCATGTTAGCCCATCCTTTTAAGAACGTGCAGAGTCCACTTGCATCAACAACCTTATGTGAAACGCAGGCACCAATGGCGATTCCACCACATTTAAAAATGCTCACTTGTACATGTGTTACATGAGCAACCTCACTAGATTCATGTAAATTAGGATCCAATGGCAAAAACCCATGCATCATTTGGTGGTCAGGAAGGACCAGAAAGTTTTCAAGACTATCATGAACCAAAGCAGATACATAGCTAGCTCTACAATCAATAGAATAATCTTTTTGGATCATTCCAGCAAGAGGGTAAAACTGAGTTAAGGTTTTTGATAGAGATTTCTTTAGAAGTGCCGACTTTTCTAGGGCTTCAGAAAGATTGTTGCCATTCAGATTAGGGTAGAACAAGATGAGAGAGGCATAAGGAACATTAGGAATCTGATCTAGGACAGAAAGCTTGAATGTTTTCAAATGGGGCGGTGTTGGTGAGGATGGCTTGATAAATGTATGGTACAAATCTAGAAAAGAGGTTATTGCAAAAAATATGTCACTTTGAAGGCCTTTATATAATGAAACGCCTCGTATTACGCTAATATTGTGAGATTGGCTAATTAATTATTTTTCTTATTTGAATATAAAGTGTATGATTTTGTCTTTCTTTTGTTTGAACATTATATTTTTCTTTCTATAAACAAATGTATAACAATATTTGACTATCACTACAATACTTGACATCATTTTAATGCAATAATTATGTTTAAGTTGGTTGTATAATAAGCTTGATAATTTATATTTCTTGTATAAAGGGTGTTTTAATAACTAATTGCATTAATTGTATTTATTGAACAGTTAATTAATTAACTACATTAAATATCTTGACCACATTAATAGTGTTTTGTAGTTTGTACATTAAGCTTTAAGACTTGTAAGTCTTAAAATTAAGATTGATGAAAAAGATCATAGTGCATTATGTATTGTACAATATGCTTTGTTTTGTGTCTTAAATTTAAGACCATGAGGAGGGAGATTCACTTATAATATATTTATAGATACATAGATAGAAAATACAATTTCGAAAATACATTTTAAACTTAATCCATTCATAATCTAATTATCTGTTTTTAGTGGAACTTAATGTGGGACGGAGAGGAATGTCTTATTTTGTTTTCTATAAGATGATTTTATTAGTCAACCAACACATTAAATAAGTTGGTGATAAGCTCACATTCAAAGATATATTGTATTGTCAAATACATTATTCAACCGGTGTATATATATTTTTGTTAAGTTTCTTAGGTTGAATTTGGATTAGTGATAACTACAAAGTGAAATAATAGATGATGTCACATGAAATTTTACCTGACTAACAGCATTGTTGTTATCTCATAATTGTAATTTATTTTAGGTTTCTTATATATGCATGTATTGATAGGGTATAAATGTATTACTATGTATGCATGGGATAATTGAAGAACTCAATTTTTTATATAATAAAGGAAATACATTATTTCAGAGTGATTTTGTCAATTAATTCTTATTGAAAAAACAATTGGGCCAATAAGAGAGCTCGATTTCGCCACGTAAGCAAAATCGAGTGATGTGATTGGTTAATAAAAGTCAAAATTAAATTGATCTTGGTCAACCTTTAATAAATTTGGTGGATAAATTTGGTTGATAAAAAAAACACATAAAAATATATGTGTCAAATTTGTGAAAACAAAAACTTAAAAAAAGATAAGGTAATTAATAAAACTTTAGTGGTTGAATTTTTAAAAATTATATAGAATTAAGTGTAACATTATAAATCTCCATGTTTTTTAATAACTTTAGATTATAAACAAATACCTCATTATACTTTATATCTTTTATACTTTATATCTTAAAAAAATACATGTATATGTTGTTTTAAAATAACAACATATAAATTTCCATAAGATTATAAGTATTAATTTTTTTACTATATACGCTCAATAAGGATTCATTTATTTTATTTTTAAAAGTTTAACCTATGTGGACATGAGTTTACATTTTAAATACGGCTAAATTACTGAAAACGAAAATATAATTATCAAATTGTAAGCATGGGTTACTTTAATATAAAAATAAATATACGCGATTCTACTTATAACAATAACTTGTGCAACTCTTATTTATTTATATAAAGATATCTAGAAAAATAATTTTAAAAAACTTTAAAGAGTATACTTTAACTTTATCAACGCTTATTATATGCTATTAAACTTGCATCACGTGTACAATATAATATCAGTAATGAAATTTAAATAACAACATCAACATCTTTGTCAGCTAAATATAATTAAATCTTGAGTTACTAACAAAATTTTTTACAAATATTTTACCAAATTCTAATAGATATTAATGCATAATGAAAAACTCGTGCATAAGTATTAGTTGTACTTATATCACAATTTTCATGTGCAAATTATCATATGTATATATATACTGAACTAAAATGTTAAAATAAATTTGATTTATGTGTAAACTTCGTGCGTGCACGACACTTATAACTATATAATTATATGCAATTACCTTTAAACACATAATAATTCTGTATTAATACAAAATAATTTTTTTTGTCAAAACCTGTGCGTGTACGGGTATTATAACTAGTATCAAAGATAAAAATTTAATATGAATTTCATAATAGATGGTAAAAAAAGTAGCTAAACAACTACACATGATCTCGATTTGTAAGAGACCCAGCTTAGAAGAAAGCTTTGAATTGGTTCATACTCGTTGACCCCGTCCACTCCCCATTTGTCTTTACTTCTAAAACATTATGAAAATTGTTTCTTGATTCTATATCTACGTTTTTTTATTATACTGATTTGCAGTAAAGTGGTATTCTTCAAAAACGTTCGGAAAATGTTTATTTATTCTATATTTGGTTCAGGTAACTCACTTGCAGTTTGTGACACAATGCTATTTTGTAATATAAAACGAGTGTGGCACTGTCCTCAACTCGTGTCGAGGCTCACGATAAATGTAGTTAGGACATTACCGTGTCGAATGGAAAAACTCTAAAGGTGTTAAGAACTAAAAATGGTAGTCTAGAATTAAATCACGAAGCCTAAAGGTGTACGAGCATTAGGAGTGAGTACGCTAGTTGTTATTTTCTTTTCATTGTGGATTAATACAAAAACTTTAAAGCTCATATAATTTTTCCAAACTCAAACACAATTCCAAATAAACTTTTTATTGGAAGAATGCTCAAGTTTTGAAATACTCATATTAACTTCAAGACATAAAATCCCTATTTACTATAGTATATAAGCTTAAAAGGTTTTCACTCATTTAACTATGTGGGACAAAAAGCCCAAATGATTTCATCAAAATATAATAAATATATGTTTCCCTACTCTAATAGGATTATACAAATTATACTCCTATCATCTACAACAAGACATCGTTTCGAATATTTAGTAACTAGTCCAATTTTACACCGGATAAAACATTGGTTGATATAGATTATCGGGCTATACGAACACATATTTTGATGAACATTGGAGCTAAAGAGACGCGGATTTGAAGATTTTACAAAGAACTAATGATAGTATGCCCACCGTGATGAAGTTACGGCGTAACTCCACTCTCACAATACGTCGTAGCTAAATGTGTGACTCGAAGGCCAAGCTTAGTAAGATTACGACGTAACTCCCACCAAGGATTACGCCGTAACCCATTAGGTCAAAAGAAGTTCCACGTCGCTACAAGCTATGCCGTAAATCCTTCCAACGATTACGGCGTAATCATGACATTGTAACTTGTATTGAAGATACAGCGTAACTCATCCCATGTGTTACGCCGTAACCAGCTATGTTGAGAGCTTTATTATGGATTTATACAGTTCGGCGTAACTCTCAACTTAAGTTATGCCGTAACTAGATCTCGCCTATAAATACCAGCCCTAAATTCTGCATTTCACATCATTCACTCCACACCAAAAAACAGAGAACGTGAGTAGGGGACCAAAGGAAGATCTTGAGGAGCATACGGAGCCATCTTCAAGGGAGAAATCACTCCCGAATGATAAGCATTAGCGATTATCTTTACTTTTACTTTTGATTCATGTATTTCATTATGTCAAACATTGAATTGATTGTTTCATTTAATATGATCGGCTAAGCACCTTTGGTGCTAACCTAGTTATGATTCCTTATATGTTTACATTGCTTCCGTATAATTGTTTCTAGTGTATGCAGACATAGTTCATTGGTAGCTACCATTGTTTCGGTAGTTTTGAATGGTGGTAGTGTCTAGTTGCTTAGGAGAATTGACCAACTGAACTTAAGTAGGTAGACTGAGTAGGAAGGATAAGAATTGACCAACTAACGACCCTTCTTCGCTTGTGTGAACTGACCAAATGATCACCTTCCGTTTGGATGAACTTAAGAAGTTAAGGATGAGTGTCTAAAATGCTAGCGTCCGGGCCCTCATTGTTATGAATCTTGCATGTAGTGGAACTTAATGACTTGGCTTAGGGGACTAAAAACAACTGGACTTTCAAGGGTAGTAGCTTGATCTCCGGTGGAAACCTTTGCTGATAGTTTAGGATGAACTAACCAAACGCTATCCTAGCGACCTAAACCCCCACTTGAATCAATTGGAAGTATTAGACGTGAACATAACATGATAGGATGAGTAACCAGATTAGAACACTTTTAACTTATTGATCACAACCTTTGCCTTTATTTGCTTTCATTTCTTGTTTTACTAGTTAATAACCAGTAACAATTACACTTAATTAGAATCCGCTCATATAGCTCTTGGGACGACCTTGGTTTTACCAATTACTACACTACACTACGATCGGTTACACGCCCGCTAGTGCATAAGGTGGACCAAAGGTAAACGAGACACTTATAAATATTAAGACCTGATCAGTAATACCTGCATCAGTAATCTTTCCGACTATAAGTACCATTAATATTTTAACACACCCATGCCATAGTCGATATCCCAAGAAAAGAAAACATGATGAAATGGCTACTTACAACCATAAGTACTATTCAGCATTTCATCATATCTATATTTGATATCTTAATGGTCTCAGTTATAAACTCCACCAATGTTTGCTCACTCACCTATCTGGGATAAAACCAAAACTTATTTCTATCTTTAAGTTTTTTTTTCAAATGCCTAAATTCCCATTCTCGTTAGCTTCACGTTAGATATATACTAGCTTAATTAAAGGTTCAATTTTTAACTTATTGAAGTTAAATCGACTCATGATCATTTATGAATCAGGATAGTCGCTTAAAGCTTAAAGTTGTCATATAGAAACTAAAATAAGTGGATTATTATGATCACCATGAACACAACCCTACTAGATTCAAAATATTACCTTGAACAATGTTTGTATTGCTCCTCTTACGTATATGTTTATTTTATAAATTGCAAAAGACCTTAAGGCTGAAAATAGTTACACATAAACATGATCTTTATAAACTTATGTGTTATGACCAATAATTAAATCTATAAAGCGATTATCGCCAATATTCTCCACAAGAACATTCACCATTTTTATAACTTTTTCTTGTACATATCCTCTTAATAAGTGTTCATTTATAACTCGTTTTGTATCTCTGGAAACACGCATGTTAAACATTGGTGAATCTCTAATTATTATTATACAATGTCCGGCTAAATAAAACTGTTGACCTTCTTGATTATTCATTGACCTGTCCGGCTAAATACCATCAGATTGGCCTTTTATTCGTCTATATGTTTGATGGCAAAAGTTCAATATACATCTCAAATTTACCATAGATTTAATGAACCAATAATAGCTATTTATTTTTTTTATTATGATATACTTTCACCATTTTTTAAAAAATTAAATATCTCGCAAACCGTTAATAGTTACGTCATAAAAATTATACCATCACGACGAGAATTCAATTATCTTTCTATACATATGCACTACTATATATTTTTAACAATTTTTTTTCAAAATTTTGGTAAACAAAAATCATATATGATTTGTGAAAATCATATATGATTCGATTTTTACAAATCATATATGATTTTTGATTTTTGGGAATCATATATGATTCGTAAAAATCATATATGATTTTTTCGGACGGAATTTTTGAAAAAAATGAATGTCGAAAATATATAAAAGTGCATATCTATAGAAAGATAATTTAATTCTCGTCGCGATGGTGTATTTTTTTATATTTTGAAGATTTACCATTTGTAATATATGTTGTTTTAAAAAAAAGGTGGAAAATGATTTTGTATTAATATAAATAAAAAATGAAGGGCTATAATTGGTTCATTTGTTCTATGACAAATATGAGTTCTATATTGATCTCAACTCTATGTTTGATATGGCTAAATAACGTTGTGAAGAGAAGTTCAATTTAGACGCCAAATTCTTTAAATAATCAATGAAACAGTTCAGATCATTTATTTTTCTATCAAAAAAAAGAAAAGCCTTTTTTATATCTTCTTTTTAAAAAGTTAAATATTTCAAAAACTGTTAATCGTTACGCGAAAAGATACTTTTTATATTTTCTTTTTATATTTTTATATTTTTACATTTTTCATAGAAGGACACTTTAATAAATTTTCTATAGAAGGAAACTTTAATATACTTTCGTTGAACTTTTTTCTGACTTTTTATTGTAATTATTGAAATTTACATTTAAAAAAATTAAATGTGACCTGTTATTATAAATCACATGTGATTTTCTGAAATCACATCTGAATTATGAAATTACGCGTGATTCATAACATATAAATCGAATGTGATTTATCTAGAACTAAACTTTAACACTAAAAAAAAAAACTAGAAAAAAAAAGTTCGTCGAAAGAATGTCGAAGTGTCTAAGTTCATGAAAGATAAAAAATTGTCATCACGATTGTGTATTTTTTTGTCGCTTAATGATTTATCGTTTGTAAGATATTTTAATTTAAAAAATAAAAGATAGAAAGTGACTTTTTTAAATTTTGATGAAAAAATGAGTGGCCAAAATTTGTTAATTGAGTCTTTAAAAAATATGAGATATATATTGAACTCAACTCCCATGTGTGATAGGATCTAACGTTTTTCCATCAATTTTCTCTTTTTAATCTTCTTGATTAGCAAATTCTTTATTGATTCTATATCTACATTTTTAATTATATTGATTTGTGGCTATATTTAGTTATGGGTGTAAACGAACGTAACGGATCATGAGCTACTCATGATTGACTCGGTAAAAGGTCGAAACAAGTCAAGTCTTAATGAGCTTGAGCTTAACATAATGCTTGATAAATAATCGAGCTTGTGCCGAAGCTCGAGATAGCGAACTCGTTTAGGCTCGTGTACAAATATTATGAAAGACTAGCCGAGTACATGTGCGTTGCAGCGGCGGGTACTCGTGTGATTATATTTTCTAGTAATAACAAGG
Organism: Chrysanthemum makinoi; assembly: GCA_910596185.1. NCBI lineage: Eukaryota > Viridiplantae > Streptophyta > Magnoliopsida > Asterales > Asteraceae > Chrysanthemum > Chrysanthemum makinoi. Next base: position 5,113,090 of record OU343221.1, on the reverse strand, counting down.
TGTTTTCGATGCATTGCTTTATGGAAAAAAAAGAATGTCAAAGAATTTATTAATTGAAATTAGTTTGTTTTATTACTTACATATTTAGTAACAAAATAAAAAGTTTTTATAGCTGGGTGCTTACGCGATTATACGTTTGTCATGATGCTAACTAACACATGGTGATAACTTAACGGACAACTTTACCACACATTATTACTATAAAAAATGGCAGACATGCTTCACGATGAAATGATGATACGAAAACGATGGTCAACGATATTGCTAATCGTTTTGGACGTGTAATATTATATATCGTTTAAACATAAAGGGTGTTTTAAAATAGCAATTTTAGCACAATCTAGTGGTGATTATATTGCTAAGTTGTGGTGGTAAATGGTGGTCTGTTGTGTGGTCGAAAAAGGTGATGTCAGAAAGTCTGACTATATAAAAGATTGGTTTCTATTATCTGCTTAATGATTTGTAAATTTTACTTAGTGGATGTTTTATAAAATAAAGAAAAGATAAGATGATTTATGCGCTATTATTTTGTACCATTTGATATACTTGACTGTACTTTTGTGTGAAGATGTATTTTATTAATATCATTAATGAATTGTAAAATTCATTTAGTGGGTGTTTTAAAGATATAAATGATAAAATGATTTATTGATATATTAATTGTACTTTTGAGTGATGGCGTATTTTAATTATATTATTAATGATTTGTAAATTTTATTTAATGAGTGTTTTAATGAAAAAGAAAAATTAAATAACTTATGCATAATTGTTTTGTACCAAGTGCAATATTAATTGTACTTTTAAGTGAGAGTATTTTAATAATATCATTAATTCTGGCATTAATATACATGAATGTTACAAGTTAGATGATTTATGCATTATTGTTTTGTACCAAACACTATATTAATTGTACTTTTGGTTACAAGTTTAGCGGGTTACTAATATTAGAAATGTTTTTGGTCTTAAAAATTTTAAGACTTCTTTATTTAGAATGTCCTAAACACTTTATATTGTAGTATAGATATATACCACCCACAACACAACTACGTAATAGAAAACTAGAAGGGTACCCGCGCAATGCGGCGGCGGGTACCCGATGACTATTTTTATAGCGAACAAATGCTTTTCATGTGACCTTTTAAGCACAGTAAGACGACCGACATTTTCTTTTTTTATGTTCTTTTTGACAATAAATTTACAGATATCAAGAATTTTATTTAGTCCGTGCCCGTTCGGGTTCAAGCCAATTTGGCCCGTTGCACGTTCGAGATTGAATATTTGTATAATGTGCTTATTATTTGTATTAGTGGCATTTAATGCAGGAATTGTGTTAATTTGGTTGTACAATATGTTTGATAATTTGTATTTCTTAGGTAAGGGGTGCTTTAATAACTGTATTAATTGTATTTATTGACCAGTAAATTAATTGACTATATTAAATAGCATTAATGTGCTATTTTGTCTTTTAATACGTGCATTAAAGTGGTGTACACTATGCTTCTTGTCTTGTAAGTCTGAACATTATGTGCATTGAATAATGTGATGTATTGAATTTTAAACCTTCCTCTTATAGTAAGTGTGTAGGCTTATTTTTTTAATACTTCCTTTTAAAGAAAGTCCCAAACACTTTATATAGTAGTATAGATATATACACGTTTATGTAACTGTAGACTCTCTAAATGCAGGGGCGGAGCCATGTGTAAGGTAGTGGGGGGCGTTGCCCCCAACCAAGCTCCCGTCGATACCCTAAATATGTAAGAAAAAAAGTCAGATGTGTAACAAAAAGGACCAGTGCCCTCAGGCAAATAATCTGAGTGCCCTCACACTCTCACGTTAACAAAAAGAACAAGTTTTGAAATTGTTGTTCAACTGCTTTATTCATCGGAAAAAATGGAGGAAGACACAGAAAAGTAAGGGAACTTGGAAGTGGGAACGACTGGAGGTTTGACTGTTAAGGATTGGGTAAGTGGGCTCAATTATCTAAGTTTTCATTTAGTTTATTGATTTTTATCAACTACAAGGAATATGTAATATAACCAATGCCCTAGGCATTGGTAGACATTATTTTAATATACTTTGGGACTTGTAGTACACATATAATTATTTATCCCTGTTTAGGAAATAACATACCACGGTACTGTAATTGTGTAGTTTTTTCAAAACTCAAGATGTGTATGCTTAATACCATAGATACATTACATTAAACTCTCAACAACATTAATATTAACTTAAGGATCTTTAACTTTTAGTATAAAATTTGTACTTTTGTAACAATTTAGTATGATTATGTTAAAATCATGATTTTTTAGTTGTAATTAATTATCGAGCGTTCTACAATCTTAAAAATGTTTATTTTTGATAAAACATCATACACTGTAAACTAAGTTATTTAAAAATTGGAAAGAGGTTTAATGTTATTTTCGTCATATTTCGTATGTTAAATCTTTTGCTAACTTTTTAAATTAGAGCATTTTTGTTTACTTTAGTAAAACTTGACCCAACTTATTACAACTCATACTAAAAACTATTTTTTTTTTCTCGATGCCTTATGCGATCAAATTTTCCAGCAATGCCACCGTTCATGAAAAGCTCTTTTTCACACTATATTTTGCATGCTTAAAGATTTCATATTATAGCTTATTTTCCCGCCCATATTTGTTTGGAATTTTTTTTTTGCCCCCCACAATCTTGTTTTCTGGCTCCGCCACTGTCTAAATGTGTTACTGTTTTGCCACAAAATGGAGTCACACATCCACTTTTTTAGTTCAAATAAAGTGAAGTGGCTGTTTGCATTTGCTCGCTATGTTTATTATGTATCTAACACGACAAAAACTAGTTGAATGGCTGAATTGTTTGGGATATGTTTCGCAAAATATGGCTGAATTGCCTTTGTCCTCCAAGGTCTTTTCCTGGGAGAGTTATTGGTTCAGTGCACTAGCCACAGAGATGAAATAAATTTTGAAACTAAGCACCAACTTTACGGTGTTATCTCGAAGTCGAAACAGCTGACAAATTTGTGGTATATATGACTGGAACGGGAGAGACAGAAGCCAAGTAGAAGACATGATATATTTCCTTAATTCAGCCTGATGGAAACACCATTATGATACCGATAAAGAACAAGCCGCGAGCTGTTGGTTCCCCATGCATTAATGACCCTTGGCTAGTCCCTGATAACGTTATACTGAGGACTTATAGATGACTCAACATAGGAGGGTTTGCAACGATGTTTACTGTGCCATAGTTAAGTTAGTCAGACGTTATGTATCTTTGGACCACATTTCATTTCACGGAAGTTGGTATTTGAAGGTTTGAAACTGGTAGTCGAAATGGGAGTCCTTTTAGCATAAACTTGGTTCGATATTTCAAATTTTCAATGACTTTTTTTATTCGAATGCGAGTTCTGTCTAGATTGTTTGACAAGCTGGAATAACTCAAAAATATTTGCTAAGTTTATGCTTGATTGAAGCAAACTTTATTTGAGCTTAATTGTAGAGCATGTTTATGTACTCTGGTAAAGATCATAGCATCGTTTATAATGTTGGATCACTTATTATATAATCTTCCTATTGAATGCTTAATTATGCATGCTAAACGTTTGGTTAATCACTTATTATATAATGTTGTATAATTAATCACTTACAGTATTACGTAAGTATGATGGTGGATCTAAAATTTTTGGTGGTGTAAAAATTACCAAAAAAATGTTAAGAAAGGTCCAATATATCCCTCTGTTCACCCGGATGAACACACCATTACAGCCCCCATCCCCATATGACCTTCCACCTAAGAAGATGAAGAATGCCGGGAAGATGACGACCTCTTCCGACCCGTAAAGAAGAGGCGAACAGGATTCTGACAAGGAGCAACCGAAGAGCCGTTCGTTCCCCTTCCAATAATGGTCATTGGCTAGCTAGTTCCTGATAACAAGCTTCAACACGTCTTCTACTGCAAAACGAACCAAATAACTTCGATGACCGCCGGTTACTCAACACGGAACAATATGTATAGATGGATCATAACATCACAACCTTGATGGAAAGTTTGCAAGGGTGTTTAGTGTAACGTATCTTTTGCTATATGAAACCGTTAGTTGAAATGGGAGTCTTTAAACAAATGTGATAAACTTGGTTGTTTGATATCATAAAGATTTGACTATATTTAATAAAAGGACATCGTCATTGCTTCTTATGTCAACCTTACTACATATAATAGAGTGACAAAATAACAGAATCTTGACATAAACTCAATGCTTGTACTTACACTGAAAGTATTTTATGACTCAGACAACGATTCATCACAAGTGTTCATTTTTATAACTTTTTCTTGTACAAATCTTCCCATTGAATGAGTAACTCGTTATGCATTTCTGGCAATATGCATGTTAAACATTTAGTGAATTTCTAATTATTATTGTACAATGTTGTATAATTTATCATAATAATCATGTAAACATATAAGTTGAGTAAACTACAAATTTTGTTCTATGCTATACATATTAAGGGCAACCTCTTATTTTTGCAAAGTTTCGTCTACATGTGACAAAACGCTCTCCACTTTGAAGTGAGGATTAACATTCGTAATTTTTATAAAGGGCTAATTCTTTAAAAAAGCATCATAGTTGTCAAAAAATAAACTTCAGAGTAGCGAACTAAAAATATACTTTTGTAAATATTAATGCTGACATTTTTGTCTTCATATGAGTAGTAAAGACAAAAAAATATTTTGTGATGATCATTTTACCCATAAATTTTTGAAAATTGCATCCACTGTCCCTAGGGTAAATTACATAAATGGTCTCTGTGGTTTAGCGAAAATTGCATTCACAGTCCATAATTTTTTTTCGAATTTTTTTTTTCAACTTTATTTGTTGAATTTTTTTTTCTTCACATGTGAATTTTTTTGTCACAAGTGAATTTTTTTTATCATAAATTTTTTTAAACGAAAAAAACTGTTTTAAAAATACTTCCGAAAATAAAAGTTTCGACAAAAAATTTACGAAGAAAAAAAATTGAAAAAGAATTTTGAAAAAATATTTTCGAAAAAACATTTACAAAATTATCTCCAAACGACAAGGACCATTTATGTAATTTAGCCTAAGGACGGTGAATGCAATTTTCGCTTTCACATGTCACAAAAAAATATATATATATTTTAGAAAAAAAAATAGAAAAAAAATTTACGAAGAAAAAAATTTGAAAAAGAATTACGAAAGAAAAATGGAAAACTTTTTTTTCCAAAATTTTCTCCAAACGACAGGGACCATTTATGTAATTTAGCCTAGGGACGGTGGATGCAATTTTCGCAAACCCACAGGGATCATTTATATAATTTGGAAGGGTAAAAAGGTCATACTTCTCACATAAAGACAAAAGTGTCAACATTAGAATTCACAAGAGTTTTTTTTTAATTCACTGCTCTTAAGTTGATTTTTTGACAACTATAATACCTTTTTAAAGAATTAACCCTTTTATAAAATAAAAATAAAAGTAAAGCTTTAAGGGCTCGTTTGGTTGGGGTGTATGGGTGTGGGTCTATGACTTTGAAAGTCATTAATATTGTTTGGTTGGTTATGGGGCATTGCATTTTATTCCCCCAATAGAATGAGGATCAAAATCCAAAAAGTGAAATTTTTAATTTATGTGATTTATGAATTTTTTTTTAAACTTTTTTTATAAATTTTTTATAAACTTTTTTTTTTTATAATTTTTTATAAATTTCTTATAAATTTTTTACACCCTATACTTTTTTTCAACACCCATACTCATTGTGATTTATAGAATTTAAAATCCATCAAACCAAACGCCCCCTTAGTCTATTTTAGAAAAACTTTAAAGCTCATATTATTTTTCCAAACTCATACACAAATCCCAATAAATTTGTTAGATTTAGTAGAACGTGCGTAAAGAATCTGAAAGCATGATATTTACTTCACAACATAAAAACTGTATTTACTATGGTATATATGCTTAGAAGTTTTTCTCTCATTTTACTATGTGGGACATAAGATTCAAATGGTTTCTAAAAAAAATAGTATGTATCTATTTCACTAAGAATAAAATCACACTCATATCATTTACAACAAAACATCTTTCCTAACATTAATCTTTCAAGTTGTTCTTGTTTAGAGATGTTTTAAGTAACTTTTCATTAAAGCGAGGATATTAAAGTTAACCTTTAATTGCTAATAATAATTTAACATCAATAAAAAAGAATAAACCTTTGAAAAACGATACTACGCCTAGACCACTGACCTTCTTAATTATTCGTTAACCTTCTCTCATTGACGTAAGATAGTATCAGATTTTTTCTTTCTTTCGTTTTTCTTTCTTATTGATCTTCTTGATTAAAACATTAGCAACATGTATCTTGAATCTATATCTACTTTTTCAATTATATTGATTTGTAGTAATATTTAGTTTGAGGTGTAAGTGAGCTGAACTACTCTAAGCTACTCAAGATCGGCTCACTAAAAGATTAAAACTAGCTAAGCTTTAATGAGCTCGAGCCCAAGCTTCTGATAAAGAGCTCGGTTACGCTCACGAGCCTAAAGAAGCTTTAAAGCATTGATGGATAGTAAAATTAGATATCATATAACTTTTGATATAAAACGCCAATTTAGATACAAAATTGTTAGATAACAACAACTCATAGGCTCGACATGTTGGTTTAGGCCTGTCTTGCACTTATGGTTAGGTTTGTTTTCTTCTTATGTAATATTAATTAATTAATTGAATCTGATTAATAATATTTTTGGTTTTCTTATGATTTTTACATGGTATTGGATCTAGGTTAATTATGGTGATGTTACAGTCTTGTCTAATCTGACTATATCTTGATTAGTTATGTGTAGCATTTTGACATAAACAACTTGTTTTGGTTTCACATGTGGTTCCACATCTTGTCCGCCCTGGTTACAATTATGCCCGGTTTCAATTATGACGTCTCGTGAATATATTTCTTGAATACATTTTGCTCAACTATGAGGGAAACCTTGTTCTAGACCTCATAGGTTTAGTGGTTACGTAGTTTTGCAAACCAAATGTTTCACGCGAGTTCAATCCCCGTTAAGCATGTAATGTATTTTTTCCATGGATCCCTATAGCCCTTTCGTGGTTCTGAGAGGTGTTTTTAAACTTTATGCAGCCATGGAAAAAGAAGTTACAAATAATCTATATGCAGCTTTAGTTTATTTGATATTTGCATTTTCAAAGTCGATGAATCACCATGTGGTGTTCGTGATGTTCCTTCTAATCAGTTGCTTAAGCAAACCAAGAATAAAAATATGAATCATTGTCTTTTCAAAACAAGTACTTATTTAGGTTTCTACTGATGACTAAAATAGTTATACTGTCAAAAAATACATAAAATATTAAGGCTAAGACGCTAAGTTACAGAGAATATCGAAAGAGACAGAGCATTCCATGCTGAAGTGCACTAATGTTTGCTCGTCACCTATGTGGGACAAAACCAAAACACATTTCCATCTTTTAACTTTTGGTTGTAAATGCTTCAATTGTCATTCATATTAGCTTCATGTTGAACATATATTAGATTGTTAAAAGTTAAAAACTTTGAAGAAATTAAACGATGTGATGTATCCTATGCAACAAGTTCTGTTCTTGACTATAATCCAACTGTAAGCGGCTTGTTTGTTGGCGTTCCTGTCACCCATTAAATTCCTAACTTTTAATATTTCTTTCCAATTACAAGATGTTGCGTATACACTTGACAGCAATGCATAACCAGCTTCATCTTGTGGCTTTAGTGGCATAAGTTTGCCATATGCAAATGTTCCGATTTCTAAATTCTTATGAACAGCCAAAAGTAAACGCCATATCGTTACACGAGTAGGAAATGGCATGTTATTTGGTATAACCAAAGATTTGTCCACTTATCCCGATCGAATATACAAATCAACAATACATGAGTAAATACTCAACTTGTGAGTGAGGATACTAGTTTTTATTGTCCTTGTCATCGTGGATTATCATTCATAAAGAAAAGTAAAGGTTGATAAGAGAAGAGTAAAGCTTGAAGTCTTTGTTACAAAAACATAAGAGTTGATGTAATTTTTTCGCTTAAGAGGCTTATAAAGATAAGCACCACTCGAAAAATAAAAGCCAGATGTGATTAAAAGGCTGAAGTAGCTTATGGAAAAAGATACATGGTGCAACAATTGAAGTGGCTTGAAGTCTTTGTTACAAAAACATAAGAGTTGGTGTAATTTTTTTTGCTGAAGAGACTTATAAAGATAAGCGCCACTCGGAAAAAAAGCCAGATGTGGTTAAAAGGCTTAAGTAGCCTTATAGAATAAGAGGCATGGTGTAACAATTGAAGTGGCTTATGACTGTATATACCATTCAATATTTCACGACATCCATATGTAACATCTCAATGGTCTTACTTATAATCTCTACCAATGTTTGCTCACTCACCTGTGTGGGATAAAACCAAAACTCATTTCTATCTTTAAGCTTTTGTTTCAAATGCCTAAATTCCCATTCTCGTTAGCTTCGCATTAGACATATACTAACTTAATTATTAAAGGGTCAACTTTTCTGTTATTAAAGTTAAATTAGTAAAGCTGCTTATAGCATAAAGTTGTCTTATAGAAACTAAAATGAAAATGATGTATCTTTTGATATTTGAAGGTTTAAAAGTGTAGACGAATGGGAGTCGTTTTAGCATAAAATTGGCAGGATAATTGAATGATTTTTTCTTTTTTATTCGAATGTGAGCTATGTGTCAAAATCATTTGTACAGCTGGAATAGCTCAAAGATATCTGCTAAATTTATGCTTGATCAAAGCAAACTTGGTAAAGGTCATAAGTTAATTTGCAATATGCATGTTAAACGTTTGGTGAATCTCTAATTGATTAATAGTAAAAATAGTCTCCATTTAGGAGAGTGGATCCTAACTTTATTGTTTTTGTTATCGTGGATTTTATTCTTAATCCTTATAAAAATTAAAAAAAAAAACTTGAAGTTTATATAATTTTTCCAAACTCAAATACTACCACCCAATAAACTGAGGGGAGAAACACTATAGTTTGAAAACATAGTATTTTCTCTCATTTACTTATGTGGGACAAAACCAAAACTTATTTCTATCTTTTAATTTAAGTTTCATCTTGAACATATATTAGCTCATCAATTGTATAAATAGTCTCCATTTAGGAGAGTGGATGCTAAATTTATTGTTTTTGTTATCGTGGATTTTATTCTTAATCCTTATATAAGTTTTTAAAAATAATTGAAGTTTATATAATTTTTCCAAACTCAAATACTACCACCCAAAAAACTGAGGGGAGAAACACTGGAGTTTGAAAACATAGCATTAACTCTAAAACATACAATTCATATGCACCATGGTATATAAGCTTAGAAGATTTTCTCTCATTTACTTATGTGGGACAAAACCAAAACTTATTTATATCTTTTGAGTTTTCGTTTCATCTTGAACATATATTAGCTCGTCAATTGTTTAATTTTTAGTTAATAAAGGATGTGAAGTATCCCTTGCAACATTTTGTGGTTAATGGTTTAATAAGAGGAAGAGGATCTTGAGGAAGAACAACTCGAGAGACAACGTTAGTTCCCCTTCAATGAATGACCCTTTGTTAGTCTTTTGTAATGTTTACACATGAACAATAAAACAAACTTTACCTAGTTATTGTATAAATATCAAACTCTCATTAAAGCGAGAATTTAATTTATTTATTAATTTGGTTGTATTTTTTTTAAGAAAGGCAAGAATTTAAACCTTAAACATTGAAGCAAGAATTTAAAATTGTTTATACATACACTTTAAAAATGAACAAAAAATAAAAACTTTAAAAAATGGTACCGCCTACGCTTAAGAAAATAATTTATCATAATTTTCATCTAATGACTAAAAAATCTCCATTTAGGAGTGAGGATACTAGCTTTATTTTTTTTAATCGTGGATTATTATTCTTAATCAATATAAAGGTAAAATTTGAAAGTCTCTCTTACAAAAACTTAAAGCTTATAGAATTTTTTCCAAACTCAAATACTACAACCAAGGGCTCAAAGCAATTGATGGACATAATTGAATTTGAAAGCATAGTATTCAACTTTAAGACAATCAATACATATGCACCATGGTATATACGCTTACAAGATTTTCACTCATTTACCAATGTGGGACAAAACCAAAACTTATTACCATCTTTTAAGTTTATGTTTCATGTTGAACATATATCAGCTCGTCAATTGTTTCATTTTGAAGTTAGTAATGGATGTGAAGTATCCCTTGCAACATTTTGTCGTTAATGGTTTTGATAAGAGGAGGAGGATATTCAAAAGGAACCCCGAGAGTTGTTGATTCCACTTCAATGAATGACCCTTGCTTATTGTATAAATATCAAACTCACAGTCGTTTAAATACTTGAACAAAATACAACATGCAAAAAATATAAAATCTTGCAAGTTGTTCTTTTTTTAAAGATGTCCTAGACTTTCATTGAAGCGAGAAGTTAAAACTGTTTTGCGGCTTTTATATATATGTTTCTGCTTATTTTAAAAATTACATATATATCTTTTTGGTGCGTTTAAACTATTGTATTTTATGCATTAAAAATGAACAGAAAATAAAACCTTAAAAAATGGTACTCGCCTACGCTTAGAAATGAACATGTTTTACAATTAGATGACGCATCAATGGAGCATAAGGTATAATGGCTACTATATTTTAGCCATTTGGGTCCCATCACATACCACCTCATTTCAACACTCCAACCTTAAAATACCTCTCCCTCACAACTAACTTCAACACAAACATTTAGACCCTACCCAACTTCATTATTTTCAAATAGTTGAAAACCATAAATGAAAATGTTTTGTCTTTTGTGTGTTGAAAAAGTGGCTAGTCATGATGGTATAATGGCTAAGATTTGGCACAGCCAAAACCATGTCCATATCATTTTGACTAGAGATATAGCCAATATACCCAACACTCTAAAAAAGCTATGAACTGATTCACAGGTCAGGGGCCACCTGTACCGACCTTAAACAAGCTGGTCACCAACTTTGACTATTAACTTTTTTTAATTATTCATTGACCCGGTTCCAGTATATTCCTCCTAATTTGCTCTTGTTCGTTTTTGTCCATGCGGGATACCTTCAAATTTTTTCTTCTTCCTTTTTCTCTTATCAATCTTCTTGATTTCTTCTAAAACATTAGCAAAATGTTTTTTAATAGCAAGCTCGATTAAGCTCGCGAAGACAGACGAATATCATATTGGGACCAAACGTGGACTAACTATTTCTGGTTCAAGCATAAAGTGAAGTTTATACAGCTGATGGAAAGGATATTATCTCTCAACTCTCAAATCTGTAATCGGTGAGTTTGATCATCTTGATCTGTGTTCTCTTCTTGTAATCATTCTATTATTAATCTCATTGATAATAGTCCAATCTTGTAATCATTCTGTATTGATTAGTTGATTGAGGGTTTAGTTGTTGTTTTGATACCATTGTACACAACGAAAAGTGAACCCATATAGTTGCAGTATTAGGAAATGACATGTTATTCGGTATAACCAAAGATTTTTTCACTAATCCCACTCGACTATACAAATCAACCATACATGAGTAAATACTCAACTAATGAGTGAGGATGCTAGTTTTTATAGTTTTTGTCATCATGGATTATTCTTCTAAAATAAAAGTAAAGCTTGATAAAGAGAAGTAATGTATGAAGTCTTTGTTACAAAAACTTTAAAGCTCATATAATTTTTCCAAATTCAAATACAACTCCCAACAAATTTTAGGGGCTATCGGAAATTTTTGAAATCATCGAAAGGTGTAGATTGGCGGGAACACCCTTACCCGCAAAAAATTTATATGCAACGTGGTATATAAGCATAAAAGATTTTCTCTCATTTACTAATATGGGACAAAACCAAAGCTCATTTTCATCTTTTAAGTTTTTGTTTCATGTCAAACAAAGGTTTAATTTTTAATTTAGTGTACCCTTGAAACATTTTCTCGTTAATGGTTTAATAAGGGGAAGGATCCTAAGAAGGAACAGCTCAAGAGACGACGTTAGTTCCCCTTCAATGACTGACCCTTGGTTAGTCTCTTGTAACGTTTACTGATACACAAACTTTACCTACCTCAATTATTGTATAAATATCAAAGGTAAAAAGTTAATATCAACTTCATCAGATGGTAAAAAGCAACTGAAAGACTACATATCAAAGTTAATATGTAGATAAACCTGGTTTGATGACATAAATATGTGTACCAGAGTGACAAATTACACTTAAACTCAATGCTTGTACGTACCCTGAAAGTATTTTATGACTCAAACAATGATTCATCACTAGTGTTCATTTTTATAACTTTTTCTCGTACATATTTTCCCGTTGAGTAACTCGTTTTGTATTTCTGGCAACATGTATGTTAAACACTTGGTGAACAAGTTGTATAACTTATAATAATTATAATGTAAACATGTAAGTCGAGTAAACTACAAATTTTGTTGGGGTAATACAATTAAAAAGCATCACACTTGTTCAAAAATACTTTTCTAAGTAGCGAACTTAAAAAAATGCTCTTGTGATTACTAATGTTGACATTTTTGTCTTTAAATGAGTAGTAAAAACTTGTGATGACCATTTTACCCTCCGTCTTTTTGAAAATTACATCCACCGTCCTAGGGTAAATTACATAAATAGTCCCTATCATATGGTTAAAGTTGTATCCACCGTCCTTATTTTTTCTAAAATTTGTTTTTGGATTTTTTTTACAATTTATTTTTTTGTCGAAAAACTTTTTTCGTCCTATTTTATACGTTTTCGTCCGTTTTTTATTTTCAAAAAACTTTTTTCTACTTTTTTTTTGGTGCATTTGATTTTTTTTCGTCACATGTGAAAATTTTTTCGATTTTTTTTTGTCACAATTGAAGTTTTTATCAGAGAACCTTATTTTTTTTGTCACAAAAATAATTTCTAAAAAAATATTTCGGAAAACGTTTTCGACAAAAAAATTGAAATAGAATTTCAAAAAAAAATTGGAAAAAATTAAATTTTCGGTAAAAAACGAACGAAATAAACATTTTGGAAAAAAAATCGAAAAAAAGTTAGGGACGGTGGATGCAATTTTCTTCAAACGACAGGGACCATTTATGTAATTTACCTTAGGAACGTTGGATGCAATTTTCGCAAACCCACAGGGATCATTTATGTAATTTGGAAGGGTAAAGTTATCATACCACTCACATAAAAACAAAAATATCAACATTAGTACTCAAAAGAGTTTTTTTATTTTTATTTTTTTTATTTTATTTTTTTGAGCAAGTAACATACTTTTTAGTGGTGTTACCCCAATTTTGTTGTAGGCTAGACATATTAGATGCAATCTCTTATATTTTTCAGAGCTTTAAGTCTCTTTTACAAAACTTTAAAGGTCATATATTTTTCCAAACTCATACCCAATACCCCCATTTTTTGTTATATTTAATGGAGATGTAGGGATAACCTTGAAAGCATAGTATTAATTTCAAGAAATACAATCCATATTTACTATGTTATATATGCTTAGAAGTAATTCTCTGATTCTTCTATGTGGGACAAAGCATACAGTCGGTCGCCGAGTGAGTTGTTATTATGTATCTCTAGACCACAATTTCTATATTCTTCAAGGTAATGTAAACTGGTCTAAGACTTTGCAAGAGAGAGTGTTATCTTTTGTTATTAGAAGATTAATTGAAATGGGAGTTTTTTAGACATAAACTCACTTTCATTACTCGAAAATCCAGAGTTGATTGTGACTTTGGTATATTGTACACACAATGTTGCCACTCAATTATGGGGCTATGCGAAAATTCATATCAGATTTTCTGGATTTAGTGGGAGGTTGCAAACCGGCAACGCGATAGAATTTATTTGATTTGAGAAATACGTGAACAATAAAACAAACATTATCTACTTCAATTATTAACAAATATTAATGGTCAAGTTAATATCAACTCATTATGTGTAGTAAGAAAAGTAACTAAAAAACTATACTTGACTCCTATTTGTAACATGCCAATCACGATTGTCTTAACTACTTTAAGGTACACAACCAAAAAAACAGTTCTAACTTTTTAAAATTTTGAGCGAATTGCAACATGAAAAAGTTTTATAATATTGCAAGTTGTTCTTGTTAGTAAATGTTGTAACGTAGATATTGAAAGACGATACTACGCTTAGCTATAGAAACGAACCTTAATTGCCATAGACTCATTGGGGTATCACATAATTAGAAGTTCTAACTTCTTTATATCGTAATGTTTTGTGCTGTTTTCTTATGCAAAACCTAATGTCAAACCTGTATCATAATGTTTTGTAATTTGTACATCCACGTATAGATAGTATGAGTAGTATAAAACTATTATAAACTCTCTACATTGCGATTTGCTTTTTTCTATGGAAGTATTTAACACCTGCAAAGCGTACCTCATCTTCACTTTCAAAGCATGTGTTTAATTCTATATATAATCAAATGCTATTATATTTTTAAAAAAAGAAAAGCTTAGGATATCAAACTCGATATGCATTACAAATTCTTTATTTAAAATTTTATATTTTAGTCCTGCCGCAAAGCGAAGGCAAACTGAGTCTCATTTAAATATAAAATATTAAGGGTGTTAATGAGCCGAGCCGCTCGTGAAAAGCTCGGGATCGGATCAGTAAAAAGCTCGAACGAGCCGAGCCTAAACGAGCTTGATCTTAAGTTGCAACTCGTTTATTAATCGAGCTCGAGCCCGAGCTTTACATACAAAGCTCGTTTAGGCTCGTGAGCCTAAACGACATTATGATATTTTAAGTATTAAACATAAATACGAGCCGAGCTCGAGCTTATTAACGAGCTCAATAAAGATATATTATGAGCCGAGCTCGAGCTTTTTAAGTATTAAAAGCAAAAGCCACGAATCAAAAAATAAAAGTAAACATGTTACGAGGCGGCTAGGGTTTGACGGGGTGCCATAAAAGAGGCAGCTCAACTTAGCCAACTAGGTCTGAGGATCATACCCGCTCCGATACCATGTTGGATGATAAAACCCCGTAAAGTGTTATGTTTTATTGATCTACAATTTATAATGGTGACTACACATGAAACCCTAAATACCATAAGCCCACAAACAAGCTTTGGTCATACATCTTCTAATAAATGACATGTCGTTTGATATAATGAAAGCTTTTTCCACTAATCTCGCTTGGCTATACAAATCAATCATACATGAGTAAACACTCAACTTGTGAGTTAGGATACTAGTTTTTATTGGTTTTGTCATCGTGGATTGTTATTCTTAAAGAAAGTAAATCTTGAAGTCTTTGTTACAAATACATAAGAGATATAATTTTTTTGAGCTCGTATGCTGTGTTATATAACATAAGAGTTGATGTAATTGATAACATCAAATAGTCCTAAATATTAAGTATCAATTTCTCTCGCTATTGCTCGTATTTTATATCATTTATATGGATTTACGCTTGTTTTCCTCTATATTTCAGCTTCAGGTAAATTACGAGCATTGGAGCTAAAGAGACACGGATTTGAAGATTTTACAAAGAATTAATGATAGTATGCCCACCGTGATGAAGTTACGGCGTAACTCCACTCTCACAATACGTCGTAGCTAAATGCGTGACTCAGAAGGCCAGCTGAAGATTACGACGTAACTCCCACCAAGGATTACGCCGTAACCCATTAGGTCAAAAGAAGTTCCACGTCGCTACAAGCTACGCCGTAAATCCTTCCAACGATTACGGCGTAATCATGACATTGTAACTTGTATTGAAGATACAGCGTAACTCATCCCATGTGTTACGCCGTAACCAGCTATGTTGAGAGCTTTATTATGGATTTATACAGGTTACGGCGTAACTCTCAACTTAAGTTATGCCGTAACTAGATCTCGCCTATAAATACCAGCCCTAAATTCTGCATTTCACATCATTCACTCCACACCAAAAAACAGAGAACGTGAGTAGGGGACCAAAGGAAGATCTTGAGGAGCATACGGAGCCATCTTCAAGGGAGAAATCACTCCCGAATGATAAGCATTAGCGATTATCTTTCTTTTTACTTTTGATTCATGTATTTCATTATGTCAAACATTGAATTGATTGTTTCATTTAATATGATCGGCTAAGCACCTTTGATGCTAACCTAGTTATGATTCCTTATATGTTTACATTGCTTCCGTATAATTGTTTCTAGTGTATGCAGGCATAGTTCATTGGTAGCTACCATTGTTTCGGTAGTTTTGAATAGTGGTAGTGTCTAGTTGCTTAGGAGAATTGACCAACTGAACTTAAGTAGGTAGACTGAGTGGGAAGGGTAAGAATTGACCAACTAATGACCCTTCTTCGCTTGTACGAACTGACCAAATGATCACCTGCCGATTGGGTGAACTTAAGAAGTTAAGGATGAGTGTCTAAAATGCTAGCGCCCGGGCCCTCATTGTTATGGATCTTGCATGTAGTGGAACTCAATGACTTGGCTTAGGGGACTAAAAACAACTGGACTTTCAAGGGTAGTAGCTTGATCTCCGGTGGAAACCTTTGCTGATAGTTTAGGATGAACTGACCAAACGCTATCCTAGCGACCTAAACCCCCACTTGAATCAATTGGAAGTATTAGACGTAAACATAACATGATAGGATGAGTAACCAGGTTAGAACACTTTTAATTTATTGATCACAACCTTTGCCTTTATTTGCTTTCATTTCTTGTTTTATTAGTTAATTACCAATAACAATTACACTTAATTAGAATCCGCTCATATAGCTCTTGGGACGACCTCGGTTTTACCGATTACTATACTACACACGACCGGTTACACTGCCCGTTAGTGCATAAGGTGGACCAAAGGTAAACGAGACACTTATAAATATTAAGACGTCGACAGTAATACCATGCATCATAATCTTTCCGACTATAAGTACCATTAATATTTTAACACACCCATGCCATAGTCGATATCCCAAGAAAAGAAAACATGATGAAACGGCTACTTACAACCATAAGTACTATTCAGCATTTCATCATATCTATATTTGATATTTTAATGGTCTCAGTTATAAACTCCACCAATGTTTGCTCACTCACCTATCTGGCATAAAACCAAAACTTATTTCTATCTTTAAGCTTTTTTTTCAAATGCCTAAATTCCCATTCTCGTTAGCTTCACGTTAGATATATACTAGCTTAATTAAAGGTTCAAATTTTAACTTATTGAAGTTAAATCGACTCATGATCATTTATGAATCAGTATAGCTGCTTAAAGCTTAAAGTTGTCATATAGAAACTAAAATAAGTGGATTATTATGATCACCATGAACACAACCCTACTAGATTCAAAATATTACCTTGAACAATGTTTGTATTGCTCCTCTTAATCAAGTACGTATATGTTTATTTTATAAATTGCAAAAGACCTTAAGGCTGAAAATAGTTACACATAAACATGATCTTTATAAACTTATGTGTTATGACCAATAATTAAATCTATAAAGCGATTATCGCCAATATTCTCCACAAGAACATTCACCATTTTTATAACTTTTTCTTGTACATATCCTCTTAATAAGTGTTCATTTATAACTCGTTTTGTATCTCTGGCAACACGCATGTTAAACATTGGTGAATCTCTAATTATTATTATACAATGTTGTATAACTTATTATAATTATCATGTAAACATGTAACTATGTAAGTTGAGTAAACTACAAATTTTGTTCTATGCTAAAGGCAACCTCTTCTTTTTGAAGAGCTTCGTCTACATATTACAAAGTTCTCCATTTAGAAGTGAGGAAGCTAGTTTTATTGTCTTTTTATTGTCGGAATTTTTATGAAAGAAAGGAAAGCTTTAAATTTCTAGTTTTATTTATTGTTGATTACGAAACTTTAAATCTCATATAATTTTTCCGAACTTATACACAATGCACTATATTAAAATATATTAACTACAATTTTTTGTAGTCAATTGACCACCGTCCTTAATTTTATGCTATAAATGTAGGTCATTGGTTCTTTTTGTGGTTCTCTGATTTTTTTTATTTGTATTTTTGGGTCATACTATACACACCAATAAAGCTTCTATACCTTGATAATTGTGCTATTTTTTCTCATAATACTACATCAAATAGTTAATTACTTCTACTAGTAATAATTCAAGTGGGACTCATAATTAAAAGCTTTCAACACATAAAGATTTTTCTCTTTCTTTTTAAATACATATTTATTTTACATTACATAATTTGTTGATAAACATATTTAACATGTTTTCTTGTTTCATAGCCATCTATGTAACTGAAGCTAACAAAATTTATGTTTTGTGTTAGAAAATAAAAAATATATGTTTTAATCACGTTAGACAAGTAAAAAGGAAGATAAAAAATCTAAAAAGTAAACAAAATTACTTAAAAAATATTAATGACGTGAGAAGCCTCTAAGAACCAATAATCACATTTTTGGAAAAAACGAGAAAGTTAGGCATTGCGAGAGGATGCAATTTTCTTCATATTTGTCGAGACGGCCATTTATGTATAATAGAGATGCAATTTATAGCAAACCCAGGGATCATTATATGACAAAAGTAATTTGGAAGGCTAGAAAAATAAATAGATGAACCAAAAAAACAAAAAAAAATTAGTAAAGGTCAATAAGAGTTTTTTTAATTTTTTTAATGATGACAAGTAATACTTTTTAGGGAAAAAAATGTACCCCAATTTTGTTGTGACTAGACATATAGCAATCTCTTATTATGACTTTAAAAAGTCTCAAAATTAAAAACTTTAAATCAATATTAATAGTCCAATGATTACCAATACCCCCATTATGTTGGTGTATTTTAACCTGTATTTAATGTGAGATTTGTAGGGATAACCTTGAAAGCTAGATTAATTTAGTCAAGCTACAATCCCACTATGGGTACTATGTTATTGTTGATACAAAAGTTGGGCTGATTCTTATTTGGGGGGTCGGTCGATTCCGAGATGAGTTGTTATTAATGCTCTAGACCACACTATATTCTTCAATGTAATGTAACCGTGGGATTGTCTAAGATTTTCCGGCGTGAGAGTGTAATCGGTTTGAGAGTTAGTTGAGAATAGGGTTCGTAAACTCACCTTTAGAAAATGAGTTGATTGTGATCCCCTTTGGTATATTGTACACACGAAATCCTTGTTGTTGTTCCCCAATTATGGGGCTATCCCGCCAAGTCGGTTGGTAAACGATAGTAGGTCTAAGTTAGGCAACGCGATAGAATATCTTGATTCCATGAGAAATAACGGACTTGGGCTTTCGTGAGCCCAAACAAACGTTATTATTAGCCCAATTCTTAATGGGCTTATTAATGGCGTTAATATCAACTCATTATGTGTCGGAAAAGTAACTGACCAATACGGACTATACGTCATCATGTCCCCCTCTATTTGTATGCTAAAGTGACTAACTGCGGACTTGCTAGACTAAGAACGGTAGCACTTTTTGAAATTCCTCATAGCGAATTGCGGAGAAAAGTTTTATAATATTGCAAGTTGTTCTTGTTAGAAATGTTGTAACGTACAGATATTGAAAGTCCAAATACTCTTCAAACGAACCTTAATTGCCCTCATTGGGGTATCACATAATTAAAGTTCTAATCCTCCTTGTTTTCTTACCTCAAATACCTAATGTCAAACTTATCATAATGTTTTGTAATTTGTACATCCACGTATAGATAGTATGAGTAGTATAAAACTATTATAAACTCTCTACATTGCGATTTGCTTTTTTCTATGGAAGTATTTAACACCTTCACTTGCAACCCTCATCTTCACTTTCCAAAGGTTTAATTCTATATATAATCAAATGCTATTATATTTTTACGTCCGAATAAAGAAAAGCTTAGGATATACTCGATGCATTACAATTCTTTATTTAAAATTTTATATTTTTCCTGCCGCAAAGCGAAGGCAACGGAGTCTCATTTAAATATAAAATATAGGGTGTTATGAGCCGAGCCGCTCGAGAAAATCTCGGGATCGGATCAGTAAAAGCTCGAACGATCTAAACGAGCTCGATCTTAAGTTGCCCAATCGTTTATAATCGAGCGAGCCCGGCTTTACATACAAAGCTCGTTAGGCTCGTGAGCCTAAACGACATTATGATATTTAAGTATTAACATCGGCAATACGAGCCGACATTCGAGCTTATTAACGAGCTCAACGTGGTAAACGGGTGGATATATTAAGCGAGCTGGGCGAGCTTCAGTTTTTAAAAGCAAAGTAGCCGCGAATTAAAAGTAAACATTACGAGGCGTAGGTTTGGTGGTGCCATGAAGATGCTTCTCATCGGCTGACTTCTAGGTTCTGAGGATCATACCCGCTCCGATACCATGTGCGGAGGATACAGATAAAACCCCAATCGTTATCCTCATTAATCCTACCCAATTTTAATGGTGCACATGGAAACCCTAAATACCATAAGCCACAAACAACATATCTTTATAAAGACATGTCTGATATCCAATGAAAGCTTTTTAGGCCAAGAAGGGTGGGTCTCGTTGCTATACAAATCAATCATACATGAGTAAACACTCAACTTGTGAGTTAGGATACTAGTTTTTAGGGGTCGTTTAAGCCCTTTTTGATCACTTTTGTTGTTATTACTTAATATCGTTCATTTTCTTTTTAGGTCTCTTGAAGGCAAATTTTTGAGCTGTAATGGCACTTATTTGGACATAAAGGATGTAATTGATAACATCAAATAGTCCAATATTCAAGAATCGAATTTCTCTCGCTATTGCTCAAGTACATTTTATATCATTTATATGGATTTTGTGACGGGACTTGTTTTCTCTTATTTTCAAGTGACGGTGTCAAGCTAAAAGAGAGGCCGTCGAACTCAAACGCCTAGATTTGAAGATTTTCCAAAGACGGCATCATAAGCTGATAGTAGGACGGCCACACCACAAGGTGACGCCGTCGCAAGACTAACATGGCCAAGACGAAACCCTCACAATGACGGTCGACCCGACGCTAAATGCGTGACATTCATAAGGTGACGCCGTCGCATATGTAATCTTATATACGATAACTCCATTTTTCAAGGATTGTTAGTAACCCTTTTGGAGTAAAACCAAAAGAAGTTCCAATGTCTTGCTACAAGGGTTCCAAACCCGTATCCTTACATCAAGATAAGTGTTTTACGGCTTCATTAATTCAATTGTCTTTATTATTTGTGTGTATGCGTTCATCCCATGTTCCGGCTAATTTATGTTTGCTTAGAGCTTAATTATGGATTATGGTTGTCTCTTATCTTAAGTTATGATCGTAATGCGATAGTCATTCGTTGTTTAGTTAATGCCCTAAATTGCATTTCAATCTTTGTCTTAGACTCCACACCTAGAGTAGTTGTAGGCTAAACTATCCAGAGAGTGCCTTAGAGTAGAGGTATACCAATCCTAGAGATTTTGAGGAGACTTTGGTAAGCCATCTTCAAAGAGTTAGGGAGAAATCACTCCGAACTTTGACAAGCAAGCGATTAAGAATAAGGACTTTTGATTCATGTACAATTCAACCATCAATAGGAGAATTAAGGAGTAATAAAACCTGTAAATTCATTTAAATATGATACGCTAAGCACACTAACCTAGTTAGACATAGACTACATACACCTAGTTCCGTAGATAATTGTTTTAGATAAGTATGGGGAGTTCATTGGTAGAAAGCTACCAAACCCCCAAATTAAAACCCCGAGTTTCGGTACCTTTATTTTTAAAAAAACATGATATAAAAATAGTGGTATCTAGTTCCTAGGAGAAACCCCACTGAACTTAGCGTAGTAGACTAGCATTCCTATTCCCCTAGAGAAATTGATCAACTAACGACCCTTCTAATACTTGTACGAACTACAACGATTAGGTTCACCTGCCTAGGGTTTGGATAAAACTTAAGAAGTTAAGGAAGTTCCTTTACCCAAATGCTAGCGTTATCATGGCCCTCATTGTACTTGTGAATCTGTTTGCATGTTGGTCAATGTTGGCTTAGAAATGGACCTATTCAGAACAACTGGACTTTCAAGGTATGTAGGACGCTTCTAGAGAGGGGAAAGCCCATTCTCGATACAGCAGGCGTTTATCTGGGGAGCGGGGCTAGCTCATCTGTCGCACTGGAAGCGACCAAAGCTATGCTGAGCGACCTAGGGTGCCTACCCCACTAGTGAAGCCGTCACAATTAGGAGTATTAGCGTGAACATAACATGATAGGATGAGAACCGGTTAGAACACTTTTAATTTATTGATCACAACCTTTGCCTTTATTTGCTTTCATTTCTTGTTTTATTAGTTAATAACCAATAACAATTACACTTAATTAGAATCCGCTCATATAGCTCTTGGGACGACCTCGGTTTTACCGATTACTATACTACACACGACCGGTTACACTGCCCGTTAGTGCATAAGGTGGACCAAAGGTAAACGAGACACTTATAAATATTAAGACCTGATCAGTAATACATGCATCAGTAATCTTTCCGACTATAAGTACCATTAATATTTTAACACACCCATGCCATAGTCGATATCCCAAGAAAAGAAAACATGATGAAACGGCTACTTACAACCATAAGTACTATTCAGCATTTCATCATATCTATATTTGATATTTTAATGGTCTCAGTTATAAACTCCACCAATGTTTGCTCACTCACCTATCTGGCATAAAACCAAAACTTATTTCTATCTTTAAGCTTTTTTTTCAAATGCCTAAATTCCCATTCTCGTTAGCTTCACGTTAGATATATACTAGCTTAATTAAAGGTTCAATTTTTAACTTATTGAAGTTAAATCGACTCATGATCATTTATGAATCAGTATAGCTGCTTAAAGCTTAAAGTTGTCATACAGAAACTAAAATAAGTGGATTATTATGATCACCATGAACACAACCCTACTAGATTCAAAATATTACCTTGAACAATGTTTGTATTGCTCCTCTTAATCAAGTACGTATATGTTTATTTTATAAATTGCAAAAGACCTTAAGGCTGAAAATAGTTACACATAAACATGATCTTTATAAACTTATGTGTTATGACCAATAATTAAATCTATAAAGCGATTATCGCCAATATTCTCCACAATAACATTCACCATTTTTATAAATTTTTCTCGTACATATCCTCTTAATAAGTGTTCATTTATAACTCGTTTTGTATCTTTGGCAACACGCATGTTAAACATTGGTGAATCTAGATCTAAATTACTTTCATCCTCCAATGTTGTATAACTTATTATAATTATCATGTAAACATGTAACTATGTAAGTTGAGTAAACTACAAATTTTGTTCTATGCTAAAGGCAACCTCTTCTTTTTGAAGAGCTTCGTCTACATATACTACACAATGTTCTCCATTTAGATAATACAGGTCTTATGAGGAAGCTAGTTTTATTGATTTATTGTCTACGGGAATTGTTGCCATGTACATGAATACTTGACATCAGGAGCTAAGCATTTAATCATTTCTAGTTGACAAGCGGAGATGTTATTGTCCTAGCTGAATTAAGCAACTATTGAAACACAAACTACTGTCCTTGATGACATTTTACTATACAGGTAACTATCCGAGTTGGTTTTGTGCATATGTATTGTCTATTATACACTTCGTCTACTGAATGAACTTATACACAACGTCAGCCGCACAGAATGTCAATAAAGTTGATTTCACCATAGACCAGGTATATGCAATTAAAACTACAATTTTTTGTAGTCAATTGACCATAATTTTATGCTATAAATGTAGGTCATTGGTTCTTTTGTAGGTTCTCTGATTTTTCTGTTATTTGTATTTTTGGGTCACCTGTACTATACACACCAATAAAGCTTCTATACCTTGATAATTAGGTGCTCAATTTTTTCTCATAATAATGGCATCAAATAGTTAATTACTTCTACTAGTAATAATTCAAGTGGGACTCATAATTAAAAGCTTGCAACTCATAAAGGTTTCTCTTTCTATGTATTAGAGATACATATTTATTTTCCACATTACATAATTTGGCATTGATAAACATATTTAACATGTTTTCTTGTTTCATAGCCATCTATGTAACTGAAGCTAACATAATTTATGTTTTGTGTTAGAAAATACCCATATATGTTTTATCACGTTAGACAAGTAAAAAGGAAGCATAAAAAATCTAAATAGGTAAACAATAATCTGGACTTAAAAACATATTAATGACGTGAGAAGCCTCTAAGAACCAATCTTAAACTATCATTTCAAATTTGTTGGAAAACGAGAAATGTGACAGTTGTATTGCACCGCTAATTTAAATTTATATATATATATATATTATGTCGTAGACGCCGTCGTTTCTCACGAGAAATGTATAATAGAGTAATTTTATAGCCATTCTTTGGTTCATCTATATATGACAAAAGTAAGAATGGCTAGAAAAATAAATAGATGAACCAAAGAAAACAAAAAATTATAAAGGTGAATAATGATTAATTAATGATGACTAAAAGGGAAAAAAATGTCAATGACTAGTATAGTTATTATGACTAAAAAGCAAAATTAAAAACAAATCAATGATTAATAGTCCAATGATTAGATAATTATGTTGGTGTATTTAGACTAACCTGTATTTTTGTGAAGATTTGTAGCCAATTAGCTAGAAAAATTGTAGTCAAGCTATCCCACTATGGGGTTATGTTATTGTTGATACAAAAGTTGGGCGTTTCTTATTTGGGTCCGATTCCGTATCAATTAGATCTTAATGCTTGAGACCTGCGCACTAAGAAAACAGAAAACACGTTTAGGCTTACCATGGGATTGTCTCCCACGATTATCCTCCGGCGTGAGAGTAAGTAATCGGTTTGAGAGTATAGTTGAGAATTAGGGTTCGTAGATCGTACCTTTAGTGAGGAATGGAATCCCCTTATATACACACGAAATCCTTGTTGGTTTCGTGTTCCCCAACCTTCGGCGTATCCCGCCTAAGTCGGTTGGTAAACGATTATCTCCAAAGTTAGGAGATATCCGATATCTTGTTCCATAAATAACTTCGGACTTGGGCTTTCGTGAGCCCAAACCGTTATTGGATTAGCCCATTCTTAATGGGCTTATTAGTGGCGTTCATTGGTCGGGTTCGTGACCCGAATACGGACTATACGTCATCATGTCCCCCCAGTCTAGTATGCGCAGTGACTAACTGCGGATGCTAGACTAAGAACGGTAGCATTGAAATTCCTCATAGCGTAGCGGAGAAGTCTCCCGCCTTGAAAAATACACGATGAATCTAGTCCAAATGTCTTCAAACGAATGCCTCGGAATTCGGGGGAAAGTAACTGCCTCCTTGTCACCTCAGCATATCCTAGCCACTTATTCAAAGTGAGTGGGATCCATGTGTCGTGCATAGCGTGGATAACGGAAATTATATAACCATCTACCTTCCTTTTACTGTGATTATCACAGTAAAAAATTCCGCCATTCTTAACAAACCTTCAGCTTGCAACCCTGAACACTTTTATCATTCCAAAGGTAATCGCGCGTACGCCATAAAAAATTTTACCATGGTTCGTGGTTTATCTGATTTCACGTCCGACATAACTGAGGACAAACTTCTAGAGTTCACTTCTGATTATTATATTCCCCTCGCGGTGCATCCGGAAGTTCCGGGTGCGAAGGCGTCAATTGCGGACTTTCCCGAAGGAAAAATAGGGGTATACACGCGTTTTTTCGAGTTCGCGAATCAACGTGTGCCCATATCTTTATTCTTGAGCGACGTGTTAAACTACTACCGTCTGCATATATCCCAGCTGCACAGCATAGGTGTAGCTAAAATCACCAGTTTCGAGGTTAATTGCCGCTTACTGGCAATTAACCCGACTATTCACCTGTTCCGCGCGTTTTACCACACAACGTGGTCAAACGGGTGGGTATCATTCGCTAAGCGCGCTGGGCGGCTTCAGTGTTTTACTG
The DNA here is from genome assembly GCA_910596185.1 of Chrysanthemum makinoi. Classification (NCBI taxonomy): domain Eukaryota; kingdom Viridiplantae; phylum Streptophyta; class Magnoliopsida; order Asterales; family Asteraceae; genus Chrysanthemum; species Chrysanthemum makinoi. The sequence continues at coordinate 5,087,094 of OU343221.1, read as the reverse complement.
AAAAAGTAGCCGTGCTTAGGAATTGGAGAGAAACAATTTTTCTGGGTCGATGAAGCATGCTTCCCATCGCGTTTTGACTTCTACACCCAGGGTTCACTGCCAAAGGATGAGCGCCCCCTCCCTGGATCGTATAGTGCAGAGGATACAGATACAATAAACACCAATCGCATCCTCATTAATTCCTACCCCGAGGAATTTTTGGTGCACATGGGCATTAGCCGCAACTATTTTAGTAGACCTGATGAGGTTCCAATATTTTTAGGCCAAGATGGTCAGGGTGGGTGCTCGTCTCTTTGCATTCCGTTGTGCTATATTACTGTGAGCTTATAAGGTTTTAAAATGTACCTTTTTTAGGGGTCGTTTAAGCCCTTATTTGATCACTTTTGTATCCGTTATTACTTAATGTCGTTCATTTTCACTTTTTAGGTCTCTTGAAGGCAAATTGCTGTAATGGCACTTATTTGGACGAAAAGGCGCGGATATACGAAGAAAATGGCCAAATTCAAGAATCGAGACACTCAAGCTGCTGAAGTACAAGGTGACGGCGTCACTGCTTAACTGCGACGCCGTCGGAGCATTTTGTGACGGGACAGTAGCCAAATCTCTTATTTTCAAGTGACGGTGTCAAGCTTTAAAAGAGTAGGCCGTCGCAACTCAAACGGCCTAGATTTGATCCAGACGGCGTCATAAGCTGAAGAGGACGGCGTCACAACCACAAGGTGACGCCGTCGCAAGACTAACGTGGCCAAGACGAAACCCTAATGACGGCGACCCGACGGCGTCACAATTCATAAGGTGACGCCGTCGCATATGTAATCTTATATATAAAATCCGAATTTTTCAGTATTTGTGTATAGTCTTTTGGAGTAAAAACCTAAAACCGAACCAAGACTGTCTTGTACAGTATTTTAGGGTTCCAAACCCTATCTTACATCAAGATAAGTGTTTTACTTTATTAATTCAATTATGTCTTTGATTATTTGTGTGTATGCTTGCATGTTCTCAATGTCCGGCTAATTTACTTGTGTGTTTGCTTAGGGAATATGAAACTTAATTATTGAATATTGATTGGTTGTCTCTTATCTTAATTGTTAATGATCTAGTAATGCGATAGGTCATTCGTTGTTTAGTTAATGCTTGATTAATCTTTGTGAACTTTAGACTATGACACCTAGAGTAGTTGTAGGCTAAACTATCCAAAGAGTGCCTTAGAGTTAGAGTGTATAAATCCTAGAGATTTTGTAGACGAGACCCTTTGGTAAGTTCAAAGAGTTAGGGATAAACGCATACTCTACGACTTTAGACACACAACGCGATTAAGAATAAGGACGTGACAATTCAACCATCAATAGGAGATAATTAAGGAGTAATAAAACCTAAGTAAACACATTTTTAAACTATCATACGAGCACACAATAATTAGACATAGACTACATACACCTAGTTTAGATAATTAGATAAGTAGAGTAATCGGTAGAAATACCAAACCCCCAAATTCAAACCCCGAGATTCGTACCTTTCCATTTTCTAAAAAAAACATAAAAAGATAAAAAATAATCTTCCTCAACCCCAAACTTAGCGTAGTAACTTCTCACTAGCATTCCTATTCCCCTAGAGAACGATATCAATACCCGTGGCTTACCCTAATACTACACTACAACGATTATGTTCACTGCCTAGGGTGTTATAAAACTTGCTCGAAGAAAAGGAAGTTCCTGTGACCCCGAACGACGCGTGTAGCGTTATCATGAGCTTTTTCCTTTCTTCTTTGTACTTGTCATAATCTGTTTTGTTGTTTGTTTTTGTTGCGCAGAAATGGACCTATTCAGAGTTGTACAACTGGCGAAGCCGCGCCAAGTTAATGTAGGGACGCGCCCACTGAGAGAGGGGGAAGAGCCCATTCTTGATGCTACAGCAGGGCGTGTCCTGGAAATGGATCTGGGAGAAGCGGGGGCTAGCTCATCTGTCGCACTGGAAGCGACCCCACTGCAAAGCATGCCGAGCCCTAGGGTGCCTACCCCATTAGTGCAGCCGTCACAAGTAGGAGTGGCGGAGCACATGGAAGAAGAGGAGGAGGAGGAGGATGACCAGGGGTTGAAGCGCAAGAGATCGCTTGGGGGGTGACGGCGCGAGCTCATCGAGAAAGAAGCGCCTCGTTATCCATGTGGTGGAATCGTCCTTGAATGACGTTGCATCGCCTCCCCTTCGGATGATACCGCTGGTCCACAGTAAGTAATATCGTCAAAGTGTTTTGCGCATCCCCTGTTTATGTGAGAAACAATTATTAATTCCTTTTCTTGTGTGCAAGTTTGAACACTCTGCGGAGTCGCCCCCCAGGGCTAGTCCTGTACGTTCTGCGTTTTCCGAGCCACACAGCCAAAGCGCTGAGCCATTGGCGGCTGGGGATGCGCCAATGGATCAGCTTGTCGAAGAGTTGGTACTGGCCGCTGCGCATCAAGCTTCACTGGTGGAGAAGCTAAAGGCCAAATACTCTGGAGAAGGCAGCCAGAGCGCTCAAAAGGATCAACAAATTGCGTTGCTGGAGACGCAGTTGGCTAGTGCCAAGGTTGAAGCAGAGGGCCTGAGCTCGTACGCCCAGAAGCTTGCTGGAGAAAAGATGGCGCTGTTGGGTGGGTCAAATAAATCAGGAGCGTGCTGCGTTAGCTGGGTATAAGGCTTCGTGTCTCTGGGCGCTGAAGTATCTTGAGAAGGGCAAGGAAGAGTTGATCTCGCAGTTGTAAAATTTTGGTTCCACTGTGAGCAGTTCATTGGAAGCGCAGGAGATGAAGTTGCGCAAGCTCAGCCTGGAGTATGATGAGGAGTTATATCCCCAACTCCTGTCTACTATCGCTGAGCGCAGGTGGCTCATCGGCCATAGTCTGCGGCTTGCTGCCCTCAGCACCTTGGAGTCACAGGAAGTAGTGGACGCTTTTGGGGGAGTTGTTCAGTGCGCGTTGGCGCGGGGTAAGGCAGAAGCTATTGAGGAGCTTCAAGAGGCTAATTTGTTGAAGGTGCCTGCTGATAAGGTGCCCGGTTATAATGCGCATTCATACGATGATCTGGTGGCTGCTATGGAGAAGATGAAGTCTTTGGAGCTTCCCTTGATTTTTGAGTTAGAGCGGGACCAGGATTATCCTATAGGAGTCATTATGGAGGGGCTAACCTTAGCTCGGCATCGCGCTGAAAATGCGTAAGCGCAGCTAACCCATTTTTTGAATCCCGATGAATCTCAACTCCAAGTGCCTATGTTTGTTCGCCCCAAGGATATCTTGAATCCCTTCGCCCTGGAGAAGGAAGTTCCCTTAAAGCAAGTTTTGGAAGCGCATGCTACAAGGCTTGCCAAAAAGGAAGGGATTAAAGGTAAGGCCATTTTGTGTGGTATCGGCGCAGCTCATCTCCTCAGATCTGACGGGATACCGGTTAGCGTTGCCACGGTATCGCGCCGAGATTCCGACCTATTGAAGAAGCTGAACGAGATTGGGGATGCTGCAAGCTGTGTGGGGAATTCATCTCTTAGACGTTGTAGGAGTATGTAGATAATAACTTGTATTTGTAAATATCCTTTTTGTAAGAACGCATGGTATTTAATAAAATTATCCTTTTGTTAAATGCGTGTTGGTATTATTGCAGCTTGTAATGTTTGTGCTTAGTTGTCCAAGAATCAAATTGTTACATAAGCGCGAATAATATGGGAAGTTCATAGTCGTATATGAAAATCACGGTATACTTAAAACATAATTTCTAAGTAGTCGTATCATAATCGTGTATGGTCTGATATGCAGCGTACTGTAAATATCATATCAATGAATAAAGTGTCTTGATTCCTAATTTGTTAAACGCGCACAGTATGCATAGTTACGCACCCGTCGTGGGATGCGCACCAAACTTATTCCAACATCTTGAGAACAAGGTGTTTAACAAGGATACGTGATCCAATGTTGATGGGTTTGCAACCCTCTTACTCAACGAGTTATTTAGTAGGTTTACTCATCCTTTTACCATCGTGGGTTTATTAAATGCATGCACGCCATGTAGGCAAAAGATAAAAAATGTTAAGACATAAAGTATATAGAAATAACAAATTGGAATGTGTCACGGAGTTAGCTAGAAACCGCGACGTTTTATTAAGACTTGCAAGTTTTTGTGAAGAAAAATAAATAAGATATTGCCTCAGTAAAACAAGATGTAAATACACGGATAATTATTGGGCACTTCACTAAAGTGCGGGAAATGTCCGTGTGTTGGGCCGTAGCCATTCCTAGAGATAACATCGCTTAAGATTGCACATGCTCCATGTGCGTGGTAGTTCACGACCATCCATGTCGTGTAGCTTGTACGCACCTATTCCTAATGCTTCAGTAACCTCATAGAGTCCTTCCCACTTCAGTCCAAGTTTTCATGTGTCTTCTGCGTTGCTCGCATCATTTGCACGGTATACAAAGTCACCTGGTCTGAATGAAACGCTTCGCACTTTAGCATCGTAGTATCCCTTCATTTTTTACTTCGATCTTGCTTCACATATAGCTGCGCGCTCGCATTTTTCATCCAACGTGTCTAAGTCGATACGCCGCTCGTCGTCATTAGTTGCGACATTGACTTCAGTGGTGTGAATAGTTGGCATCCTAATTTCGAATGGTATAACGGCCTTTGTCCCATAGACTAGAGAAAAGGGGGTGTCTCCCATGCTAGTTTTGATTGAAGTGCGGTGCGCCCACAAAACATGCGATAATTCTTCTACCCACCTTCCTTTGTGCTTGTCCAGATGTGCCTTAATTCCTTCACCCAGACTTCAGTTTGCACGCTCTACTAAGTCGTTGGTTTGCGGATGTTTAACTGATGCGAAGTTCTGTGTGATATTCAACTTCTCGCACCAGTCCTTGAAGGGGTTGTCACAAAATTGTTTCCCGTTGTCCGAGATGATTTCCCCAGGTAGTCCGAAGCGGCATACAATATTTTCCCAAACAAAACGTTTGACCTGATTGCCAGTAATCGTTACAACTTCCTTTGCTTCGATCCACTTGGTGAAGTAGTCTATGTCCACTATGAGAAACTTCAATCCTCCTGCTGCAACGGGGAAGGGACCTGCAATGTCAATACCCCACTTGTAGAATGGCCATGGCGCCGAGATAGCCGTTAGCTCCTATTGTGGTTGGCACGGAACGGGTCTGTGAACCTGGTAGTCGCCGCACTTTCTTATTAATTCTTGCGCATCACGGTGCATGGTGGGCCAATAGTATCCTGACCGTAAAGAGCGCGCCACCACGGACCGTGGTCCTGAATGCATGCTGCATGAACCGGCGTGGATTTCCCTGAGTACATAATTTGCTTATAGGGGGCCGACGCAGCGGAGCCATGGTTGCAGAAAGGAGCGTCGATATAGTATACCATCTCGAAGTTCAAACTTCTGTGATGTGCGCCGTATTTTTCGGGCTTCCTTCTGTTCTTGGGGCAATATGCTCTTACTTATGAATTCCATTATTGGTGTCATCCACGTAGGTCCTTCCTCCTCTATTACTGTGGATATTTCCATCTCTGTGATGAACTTGCTCTTCAGCGTTTCCACCAATACTTGGTGCGAAAATCTTGTGGATACAATCTTGCTTAGCGCATACACCTTTCGATTTTCCCCCTAGGGACTTGCTTAATGGTAAACCTGTCGAAACTTTGAATTAGTGATTTGGTCTTGTCTAGGTATTGGATCATGTTTTCTTCTTTAGCTACATACTCGCCCAACACATGGTTGGCCACTAGCCGAGAATCCACATTTGCTTCCAGGTTGCGTACGCCCATTCGAGCTGCAATGCGTAGTCCGGCAATTAGGGCTACATACTCTGACTCATTGTTTGTCGCGGTGAATTCAAAACGCAGTGCGTAAGTGACGTCTATCCCTTCTAGGCTTGTGAGTATAAGTCCTGCTCCTGACCCATCCACGCATGAAGATCCGTCCGTGAACAAGATCCATGGGTCTTGAATTGACACCTTGCCTTGTGAAGATAAGTCTTCAGTATCCGGTTTTTCGATAATGAAGTCTGCTAGTATCTGCCCTTTAACTGCAGTACGTGGTCTGTAAGAGATGTTATGCTCACCCAGCAACACGCTCCACTTCTGCAGTCGTCCCGACGCTTCGGGTTTGGAGATGATTTGCTTGATCGGCTGGTCTGTGATCACTGCTATGGGGTGCGCCTGGAAGTACCTGCGCAGCCGTTTGTCGGCGAACACTAACGCCAGGACCAACTTCTCCATTGCGCTATAATTGATCTCCGTTTTCTTAAGCACTTTGCTTACAAAGTACACAGGTGTTTGTACTGAATTCCTATCCGTCAGCAGTACCGCGCAGACTGCTCCATGAGTTGCAGATAAGTACATAATTAATTCTTCCTCTGGTCGGGGTGCGACTAGTGTGGGGAGCGTTGCCAGGTGTTTTTTAAGCTGTGTGAAGGCTTCTTCTGCCTCCGTAGTCCAGCGAAAATCTCCCTTTTTTATACACTTCTTGAGTGTTTTGAAGGGAGAGAGTGACTTGTCTGCTGATTTGGCCAAGAATCTATTTAGGCCGGCCAATTTTCTATTGAGAGATTGGACTTCCTTCAACGTGCGCGGTGAGGGAAGTTCAATGACCGCCTTAGTTTTTTCTGGGCATAATTTAATGCCATCTGGTTCTATCAAGTATCCGAGAAACATGCCTTCTGTAGCGCCAAAAGTGCATTTCTTTTAGGATTTAGCTTCATGTTGATCTTTTTAAAATTTCTAAATGTTTCCTCAATGTCGCGTATCAATTCATCCTCAGTATGGCTTTTTATGACCAAGTCGTCAACGTAAGCCTCTCGGTTGCGGCCCACCTGTTTGTCAAATGCATTATCTACTAACCGCTGGTAGGTGGCGCCTGCGTTCTTCAAGCCGAAGGGCATTTTTGTATAGCAGTAGACGCCTTGGCTTGTATGAAAGGCCGTTTTTTCCTCATCTTCCTTAGCCATCTGGATTTGGTGGTATCCTTTGTATGCGTCTAGGAAGCATTTAAGTGGGTATCCACACAAAGACTCTACTTTCCAGTCTATCTCCGGTAGTGGGTAACAGTCTTGTGGACATGCCTTGTTGAGATCTGTGAAGTCCACACACATCCGCCAGCTACCGTCGCTCTTTTTCACCATTACTGGGTTGGAAAGCCAGTCGTGGTAGTAGACTTCTCGCATGATACCTGCCTCCACAAGTTTGTGTACTTCTGCCAGAATTGCTTGCGCGCGCTCTGGAGCCTGGCCGCGCTTCTTCTGGCGTATTGGTGAGTATCCTTGTCGGATTCTCAGCTTGTGTTCTGTGATCGAGCGTGGTACTCCAGTCATGTGCTTTGGTTCCCATGCGAAGATATCCAGGTTCTTTTGCAGGAGTGCGCACACGGCTGCCTTGCCATTATCCGACAGCGATCCTCCGATCGATACTTCTTGTTCTTGGTAATCAGGGTGAATTGCAACCGTCAGGTTTGGAACTTTGGTTGTGCGCTGCTCTGGAATGGGTGTCGTGTCACATGTAATCGTGTTACATTCTCTATGTGGTACAGTGGCGTTGTAGAGAGTAACAATACCACCTTCCACTGGGAATTTGAGCATCACATGCGTTGTAGACGGTACTGCGCGCATAGCTGATATCCCCGGTCTTCCGACAATGCCATTGTATGGCGAAGGGGATTTGATCACCATAAAATTCATCCAGGCTGTCGCGGAGTGTTCTTTATTACCCATACTGACTAGTAGGCGTATTTACCCCATAGGCCATATCTTTTCTCCTGTAAAACCAGTCAGCGCTGTCATGACCGGGCTTAACTGACTACGTATCTCAGGTCGCAGTCGCTTGAAACAGTGTGCGTACATTATGTCTGCCGATGCTCCTCCATCAACATACATGCGGTGGATATCGTGACCCCCCGCATCAATTTCAATGGTGAGCGGCTCTACCACTGCGTTGTCCGCAGTCAAGGTGGGGAAAGAGCTTTCACTTCCACGGGAAAATTTCTGGATGACCTTCTGCCTAGTTACTCGCTGCCATGATTGTATCATGTAGATGGTGTCTGCCTTATCTTTGGGTTCTTCTTTCTTGCTCCCAGTCTTCTGCCTATCTTTTCCCTCCTTGATGTTCTTGATGCTCTAGTTACCAACTGGAGTGAGCACAAGCCGAGACTCGAACCCATGACTTTTTATTCTCAGAATCATAATTAGTCTTAATCTTTGTAAAAAAAGATAAATCTTATAATGTTTGTACAAAAACTTAAGAGTTAATATAATTTTTTGGACATTTGGAAAACAATTGTATAACAAGAAGTGACACAATTGTCTTCACCAAAGGTCCAAAGCATACCATCAACTCTAAGACATACACTCCCAATGCACTATGGTATATAATCTTAGAAAATTTTCTCTCATTTACCTATGTGGGACAAAATGTTCAAATGGTTTCATCACAGTAACTAGTCCAAATGCTCAAATGGTTTCATCTACATTTAAACGTTGTTCCGAACAATTAAATGACTTCTCCAACTATGCTATTGATAAAAAACATTTATTCATAAAGGATTTCGCAAATACAAACACATATTCTACTATGTTAAATTAGTGACACATTTGGCAAACCTGCTTGCGACATCGTCAATTGAAGGCCTATTGTGCGACAATAGGCTATGCGGGAAACCTTGTTCTAGACCTCTTTTACAGGTTTATTGGTTAAGTATTTTGCAAACCATGCCTGGCTCGAGTTCAATCCCGTTAAGCATGTAATGTATTTTTTCCATGGATTCCCATAGCACTTTCATGGTTCTAAAAAAAAGTGCTTATAAACTTTATGCAGCCATGGAAATATTAGGAACAAATAGTATATGTATATGCAGCTTTAGTTGGAGTTGGTATTTACATTTTCAAAGTCTAAATTATGTAGTGATAATGTTATGTAGTTTTAATGACTTTTTCCTCTGGTTAAAAATATAATATCATGTTACCATGGAAATATTTACGTGATAAAAAGATTATTCAGACACATATAAAAACATAGTTATTCAGCTAGCTGTTCATGAGATTGTAAATATATCAAAAGCTTTTGATTTTGCCTAATGACTAGAAAATGCAGTCATGGTATAATTCTTAAGGTGACATCTCCCGTAAAGGGGTTAAAGTTGTAATGTTTTTTCATTCAAGTAGTTTGTTTGCTCTTGCTTGAACAAAACGTACCTAAGAGATACACATCATAAAACTAATTAGCATGCAGGCACCACTGATCTAGTGGTTGAATAGTACCCTGCCATGGTACGGACGCGGGTTCGGCCGATGCACTCTCAGAAACACTGTCAGTGTTTGGCCTTATTTAACAGACTTTATGTAGCAATTGACATTTTTGATAATTACTTTTTTTTACTTAAATGCGTCAGTGTTAACTTATGAAAATGAATTTGTTGGGTTACGCGAGATCACTTTCATATGGTCCTTTCTTCTATCGTTTTTATTGTGCTCTCTATCCAGCCATCCTGGTCTGAGTTCTAACAGCCTTTCAAGAATGCATGTTCTGGTCAAATAAATTGACTTGTATGGTCCAAGGATCTTTTATGTGATTAGTATTGCCAGTAAATGAATCTGTTTGGGTCTGCATTACATGGTCGACAATTGATTTATTAACCAACTCTTTTCAAGCACAATTTGTGATACTTGATTTGCCCCTTGGATACGAATGTGAAGCCAGTTGTAATCCAGCTTACGATATTGGGTCAATACAAGTAACAAGTTGGCTTGATCCAATTACCATAAATTTTTTTCCATGTAGAGGCTGTATGTATTCAACGATATTGGGTCAATACGAGTAACAAGTTGAGTTGATCCGTGAACACTTTTTGCCCAGGTTTTGAACTTTATACAAATAGTTAATGCTTCTGCTTCTCGCATCTCACTAAGCATAGGGCGTGAAGGTAAGTCTCAATAGGGAACTGTGTAATTATCTATTGTTTAAGAGAAATGATTACCTATGCTACATTATTTGTTTGAGTAAATTAATTATATTCATAAAAAATACACTTTTTCGCTATTAGCTTAGTTTCTAAATCGGAAAACGACTATGGATATAAGCAAACAACTGCGTTTTGAGGATTTTTGTTTCATACAATATAGTAAATATCCTGCATACTTGCAATCGATCATTCAGTTCATATTTGAGGTTTGTAGTCAAATAAAATTCTCAGAAAAGGTGTGAATTGACGGGAACATACTGATCCCGGGTGCCTTTAGGCACCAGCCATGGGTGCTTTTTGGCACTGGTCATTGTTCACTACAAGGAATAGCTCCGGAAACTCTCCCGGCCAAGTAGGGCTCCCGTTACCAACTGGAGTGAGCACAAGCCGAGACTCGAACCCATGACTTTTTATTCTCAGAATCATAATTAGTCTTAATCTTTGTAAAAAAAGATAAATCTTATAATGTTTGTACAAAAACTTAAGAGTTAATATAATTTTTTGAACATTTGGAAAACAATTGTATAAGAAGAAGTGACACAATTGTCTTCACCAAAGGTCCAAAGCATACCATCAACTCTAAGACATACACTCCCAATATGCACTATGGTATATAATCTTAGAAAATTTTCTCTCATTTACCTATGTGGGACAAAATGTTCAAATGGTTTCATCACAGTAACTAGTCCAAATGCTCAAATGGTTTCATCTACATTTAAACGTTGTTCCGAACAATTAAGTAACTTCTCCAACTATGCTATGGATAAAAAACATTTATTCGTAAAGGATTTCGCAAATACAAACACATATTCTACTATGTTAAATTAGTGACACATTTGGCAAACCTGCTTGCGACATCGTTAATTGAAGGCCTATTGTGCGACAATAGGCTATGCGGGAAACCTTGTTCTAGACCTCTTTTACAGGTTTATTGGTTAAGTAGTTTGCAAACCATGCCTGGCTCGAGTTCAATCCCGTTAAGCATGTAATGTATTTTTTCCATGGATTCCCATAGCACTTTCATGGTTCTAAAAAAAAGTGCTTATAAACTTTATGCAGCCATGGAAATATTAGGAACAAATAGTATATGTATATGCGGCTTTAGTTGGAGTTGGTATTTACATTTTCAAAGTCTAAATTATGTAGTGATAATGTTATGTAGTTTTAATGACTTTTTCCTCTGGTTAAAAATATAATATCATGTTACCATGGAAACATTTACGTGATAAAAAGATTATTCAGATACATATAAAAACATAGTTATTCAGCTAGCTGTTCATGAGATTGTAAATATATCAAAAGATTTTGATTTTGCCTAATGACTTGAAAATGCAGTCATGGTATAATTCTTAAGGTGACATCTCCCATAAACGGGTTAAAGTTGTAATTTTTTTTCATTCAAGTAGTTTGTTTGCTCTTGCTTGAACAAAACGTACTTAAGAGCAGAGATATTGAATACACATCATAAAACTAATTAGCATGCAGGCACCACTGATCTAGTGGTTGAATAGTACCCTGCCATGGTACGGACGCGGGTTCGGCTGATGCACTCTCAGAAACACTGTCAGTGTTTGGCCTTATTTAACAGACTTTATGTAGCAATTGATATTTTTGATAACTACTTTTTTTTACTTAAATGCGTCAGTGTTAACTTATGAAAATGAATTTGTTGGGTTACACGAGATCACTTTCATATGGTCCTATGTTCTAACAGCTTTCAAAAATGCACATTTTGGTCAGGTAAATTGACTTATATAGTTATATGGTCCAAGGATGTTTTACGTAAGTGGAATTATTAATCATGATTTTGTAAGTGGCAATTTTGTTTTCAAGATTTCTAATATAACCAACTATTTCCAGGCAGAATCCGTCAACCTTGATTTGACCCTCGGATAAAAAATGTGATTTCAGTTGTAATCCAGCTTACAAGTTTTCTAAGATGTTAAGACTATTAGGCTGAACACAACGGATCGGTCGACCAAGTTGTCATCGTCGGTCCTTGGTCGGTCGCCCCCCTGTGGCTTCTTGGTCTCGATCTGTCGTTGGATGAAAATGTGGAGGACTTGGTCGCTATCTCGTCTGATTTGAAACACACAAAAAACAACCGTTCAACATAAAAAATAAATAAAATAAAAAATAAAACTTTACCAATTTTACAACATTATAAATAACTTACTTATTTCCTCATTTCATTTACCAATTCAAACAACAATTCTCTCAATACCTTAAAACACATTTATTTGTACACACTTTCCATACATTTAACTCAAACACTATTAATTATTATAACACAAAATTATGGCTTGTCGTCTTCCCCATTCCGTCAAAGAAATGCAAGCTTATATTCAAAAACAATGCGATCAAGACGATGCTGCTCGACAAAAGGCTATTATCGAAGTTATTAATTTGTTTGAGCTTGCAAAGGCAAAGAAAGAACGTCTGAGAAAACGATACACGGAATGCAAAGATATTTCGCAGAAAATACAAGTTGTGATCGACAAATTTTTGAGCGATGAAGCCAAGAAAGATGACACCATTAGTGAAACGTTGTGGACATGTGTTTCAGGGATACAAGAAAACATCAACAACAAAATAGCTGGAGTTATCAAGAAAACAAGATTGTCGGTTCGGTATCACAACAACTGAATCCACTTGGGCTTGGTGCATCAACTTCAGCCGATACATATGGACTTATTGAGCAACAACATTATTAGTTTACGGGTTATGCAGACGAGGCAGTTAATGAGCATGGCTTAACTGCAAGCCAGCATTATGAAATTATGTGTGGCAAAGAGGCTTTAAGAGAAGTTGAAGCAGAACAAGCAAAGATTCAACAAGAGCGTGAGGAAAAACTCAGGAAAGAAGAAGCGAAAACGGCGGCGTACAGGTTGGAATTTAGGTATGTGGAATCTCCATAGTGTGATTCTGCATGCGGGCAGCATTCAGATTAAACTATGTTTTTGTATTGCGTATCGTATTGTGTTTTAGTTCGTATGTTATTTGAATAATTTATGTAATGTTATTATTATTAATGAAATATAAATTTGTTGTTTAAAATATTTGAATTTAAAAATAAATAGATAAATAAATAACTTGGTCGCCACTATGGCAACTTGGTCGTTGTCAGGTAGTCGGAGAGAGAAAGCTGATATGGGAGGGTCGCCCCAGGTCGCCATTGTGTTCAGCCTTAGAGTTAGGTTGTTAAGATTACATTTGCGAGTGTTATCCAACTACCATAGCGTTTTCCCATGTACAGGTTGTATGATACGAGTATCCTAGTGACCCGACCCATTAGAGTGACAAGTGGTTTTTCATGCATCTTTTTAGGAATAACAGGTAGTCTACCACTTCATGCATTAGTCTAATGTTTTGCATTTACTTTCCCACTTTATTGTCTTGCACCAGAAGAATAGGCTAGCAAGCATTTGTCTTTGATTGTCTATATAAGTGTGACTTTGTTTTATGAATGATATCATAAGAGAATTTTTTTGAAATAGTTGTCTGGTTCTTTTCTTTAAATTCTTGGAGAGTGTCATCTCAAATCGATCTTCTACCACTGTATGTATTAAACGATATGCAGCTTAGATCTGGCAACATTGGCCGGTCACATGATTGGATATTAGGTCAAAACGAGTAACAAGTTGGGTTGACCCGTGAACACCTAATGTGCCCTCTAGCATCTCACTAAGCATAGGGTTGCTGTTAAAGAGAAATGATTACCAATGCTACATTATCTTAATGTGAATAAATCAATTTATAGATGCTAAATCAGCAACTACAGTGGATGTAAGCAAATAACTATGTTTTCAGACTTTTGGTTTAATGCGGTATAGTAAATATCACGTGTACTCATCGATCCTCAATATGTTTCTTCCATGATGAACCATATTGCTCTCTCTTCTATCTCAAAGTCAAAACAATTAACCAGTTTGCGGTGTATTACAGTAATGGGAGAGACCAAAACCAAGTAGAAGGCCCGATATATTTCAGTTCAGCCCAACGAAAAATGCTCTCCACTTAGAAGTGAGGACGGTATTTATTGTCTTTTCATTGCGGAATAATATTCGTAATTTTTATAAAAGAAAAGTAATGCTCTCCACTTAGAAGTGAGGACGGTATTTATTGTCTTTTCATTGCGGAATAATATTCGTAATTTTTATAAAAGAAAAGTAATGCTTTAAGTCTCTTTTAAAAAACTTAAAGCTGATAGAATTTTTTCAAACTTTCACAAAGTGCCATTAAATTTGTTTTATTCAATGATACCTTGTTAAGTTTGAAAGCATAGTATTAACTTCTAGATTTGCAATCCATATTTACTATGGTATATAAGCTTAGAAGGTTTTCACTCATTTAACTATGTGGGACAAAAAGTCCAAATGAATTCATCAAAAATATTAAGTATCTATTTCAATAATCTAACAGGATTATTCCAATCATCTACAACAAAACATCGTTTCAAACATCAAGTGACTAGTCCAACTTTCCATCGGATAAAATTGGTTGATAAAGATTATCGGGCTATAATGCTATAGAAGCACCTATTTTGACGAACATGGTCCAGCGAAGTAACACCCTGAAAGCCGTTGGTTCCCCTTCCATTGTTGACGGCCTTTGGTTAGTCCCTGATAACGATAACTTAATTTTGATGACATTGAAGATTTTTAGATGACTCGGTGTAGGATAGTTTGCAAAGGTGTTTAGTGTACAGTCGGTCGTTGAGTGAGTTGTTATTATGTATCTTTAGTACACAATTTTCTTTATTCTCAATGTAATGTAAACTGGTCTAAGACTTTGCAAGAGAATATGTTATCTTTTGTTATTAAAAAGATTAGTTGAAATGGGGGTCTTTTTAACATAAACTCACCTTCATTACTCTCAACTAAAAAATTGATTGTGACTTTGGGATTTTGTAGACACCATGTTATCATTCAATAATTGTGGGGTTAGGTGATCATTCATATGAGGTATTTTGTTTTTGTGATGAGCATGATGGTGAATTGGCGACACGATTTGCGTATAAACATATATGCTCGTAAGAGGCTGAAGTGCCTTAAGAAAAACGAAAACGGTATTAGTGAAAGTAGCTTATGACTATAAATACCATTGACTATTTGACTTCATAGCTGTTTGTTATCTCAATGGTTTTACTTATAAACTACACTAATGTTTGCTCACTTACCTATGTGGGATAAAACCAAAACTCATTTCTATCTTTAACCTTTTGTTTCAAATGCATAAATTCTTATACTTGTTAGCTTCACATTAGACGTATATTAGCCTAATTATTAAAGGTTCAAATTTTAAGTTATTAAAGTTAAATCAACTCATGATCATCTATGAATTAGTAAAGCTGCTTAAGGCATAAAGTTGTCATATAGAAACTAAAATAAGTGGATTATTATGATCATCATGAACACAGCCCTACTAGATTTAAATATTACCTTGGACAATGTTTATATTGCTCGTCTTGATCAATTACATATATCTAAGTTTGGTCGCACATCAAATGTACAACTTATACAATACACTGTACAGTATGATGGTGTATTAAAAATCTTTGGTGGTGTACAAATTACCAAAATGAATGTTAAGAAGGTTTATGTAGTGAGATAAAATTGGTCAAAGCTATAAAGTTAGTGGTGCATATATAAATCACCTCCTTTATGCATAAAAGCTTGGTGCAAAGTTCCAACTATGATATCTATCTATGACAGTTTAAGTGGCAAATATCCCTTTTATAGCTATACTTATTAACTGATCTGGTACTTTTTAACTACTTTCCATCTTTATGCTTTGTGTTGCAAATGCTTCAATTTCCGATCAGATTAGCTTCATGTTGGACATATGCATATAAAGATGACTAATAAGGTGAATGGATATAAATTTAAATCAGTATAGATAATAAATAAAATCGACAATATCTAGAGAGTTAATTAAACATGGCCTGAACTGCCCTTTGTCCTCCATCCGGTTATGTTTGTTCCAAATAGTAAATCTTGTTCCCGTTTTCTAGCGGCTTCCTAGTTTAATAAAAATCGCCTTGAAAAAAAAAAGACTTGAAACTTTACTTTTCTTCTATACTAAGTTATACTCAATGCTTGTAAGTACCCTGTAAGTATTCTATATGACTCGAGCAACGATTCATCGCTAGTGTTCATTTTTATAACATATTCTTGTACATATCTTCCCATTGAATGAGTAACTCGCTTTGTATTTATGACAATATGCATGTTAAACATGTGGTGAATCTCTAATTATTTATGTACAATGTTGTATAACTAATCATAATTGTCATGTAAGCATGTAAGTTGATTAAACTACAAATTTTGTTCTAGGCTATATAAATTATATTAGAGGCAACCTCTTATTTTTGCCGAGCTTCGCCTACATTATGACAAAATGCTTCTCCATTTAGAAGTGAGGACACTAGTTTTATTGTCGATCCATACTCGTAATTTTATAAAAGGAAAGCAAAGCTTTAAGTTTCTTTTACAAAACCTTTAAAGATCATATAATTTTTCCAAACTCAACATAATACCAATAACTTTCCTATGATTAATGGATGTCTGTTAGGTTTGAAAGCATAGTATTTGTTTCAAGATATTCAACCTATATTTACTATGGTATATATGCTTAGAAGTTTTTCTCTCATTTTTCTATGTGGGACCTAAGATTCAAATGATTTAAGCAAAATAATAGTAAGTATCTATTTCACAGATCTAATAGGATCATATCGTATCATCTACATCAAAACATCGTTCTTAACATTAACTAACTAGTCAAACTTTACTCCGTCTTAAAAATTGGTTGATAAAGATAACGGTTTGTACAAACAGATATCTTGATGAAGAGAGTAAAGAAGAGGAATATAATCCTGATAAGGAACAACACAAAAGTTGTTGCTTCTCCTTCCGTGGTTGATGATCTTTTGGTTAGTCCTTGATAGCGATAACTTAATTTTGATGACACTAACGACTTTTAGATGACTTGGTGCAGGAGAGTTTGCAAGGGTGTTTAGTGTACAATATTTGAGTAATTCGGTTGTTATTATGGATATGTAGACTACAATTTTCTATGTTTTTCAATGTGATGTAAACTGGTCTGAGACTTTGCAAGAGAATGTGTTATCTTTTGATATTAGAATATTAATTTAAATAGAAGTCTTTTCAACATAAACTCTCCTTCATTACTCTAAACTCGAGATTTGATAGTGACTTTGGGATTCTGTACACACAATGTTGCCACTCAATTAACGGATTGCTTGAAAATTCATATAAGATTTTCTGGATTTAGTGGGAGGTGGCACCACGATAGAATTGATTTGGGTGACTTGATGCACTTTGATTTGAGAAATACATGAACAATAAAAAAATAATTATTAAGAACATTCACTATATTAAACCTTTATAAAGGTTTATAGTTTTATTATGACATTAATTAAGAAACCTTGAACCTATTTTTACCATGTATAAACCTCATAAAGCTTTATAAAAATTATACAAAATTTAAATGCAATAAATTATGAATAGGTTTAATATTCTAGACTTATTCAGTTATTCATCATAAACCTATTTATAAACTTATCTTCATTATGGTTTACAAGTTTTTATATCTATTCATCATTTTACAAACATTTTTTTTAAACTAGGATGACCTAAGAATCTTAAAGGTTAAGTTAATATCAACGTCATAATATATCATAATATATTGTAAGAAAAGTAACTAAAAAACGGAACTTAACTCCTATTTGTAAGATGCCAATCAAGACTGTCTTTACTACTTCAAGAGTTCCAGGTACACGACCTTCTAGAGTATTTAATGACCTCTTGCTCGTTTGATAATACTCCACTACTTTTTCTCTCCTCAACCCCATCGATGTGGGATAGTATCAAATTTTTTCTTCTTCATTGTTCTTTCTTATTCATCGTCTCGAGTAATTCTTTTTAAGTAAAAGGTTTTGATACCCGATGAATAGAATAAATAAAATAAATGTGTTTTACATGAGAGAGTGGTGATAAAACCCAACAAGAAAAGGGGGCTTATAGGACGCCTGTTAGTGTCCTATAAAAATAGTTTATAGGACCTTTAACATAATAGGACCAAAATAAAAGTGTCCCGTAGGAAGAGGTTGTAATAGATATTTAGGACATTTATCGGCGTCTTAATAAATTAGAACATTTTAAAACTAATTTTTTTGTCCTATAAAATTGTTTATGCGACCAAAATGACGTCCTAATAGATCACATTATGGGATGCTATATGGTGTTCTAATATATGCTTACCCATTTGTTATGTTTTGGAACACTTTTACGGGTCCTAAGACACATTTTCATAGGACGAAAACATAATGGATAAAGTCATATTTTAGCACCAACAAAAGGGTCCTAATACATAAGTGCTTTGTTAGGACCAAATTTAGTGTTATAAAAGACATTTTGTCCCATGTTGAGTTAATAGCATTAGTGTCCTAATAAGTGACATCATAAAACACTTCCTTTCTATGTAACATATTTAACACTACTCAAAAGTTAACAAAGGGTAAATAGAAGGCATATAATTAAATAAGCACAAAAAGGTTTCATTTCCATAAGAGAAGTTTTCAACCAAGTTATATTAATATCCAAGATAAAGGTCTTTCAAAATTCAACATAAATAGTAAGAAATAAAAGTAGCAGGTGCTGATGGACTTGATCCATCATGCAACAATAACAGGAACAACTAGAGAATGATCTGGAGCCATCAGGCGACAATAACATGAAATAACAAAAAAAAGTGTTTTCCTCGCTTTATACTGAGCCAATTCAGCGCTAAGTCGTTCAGCAGTAGACTTCCACTGGATCTTATCTCTAGGACGAGCAGAACGACTTGAAACCATACCCGAAACATTAGAAGCACGAACCCCTAGCCCATACATCTCTACGGTTCCATTCTTATCATTACCCGTTACTTTATCATATATATCTTGAAGTCCAGGCTCATCCCGTTCATCCTCAGAAAGTTGTTAAGTCAATTTTTCCATTTGTTCTTGTATAAAAAAGTATTAAATATTTTAAACGTGACACCTTTATAGTACTAAACTTGCAAGAAATGGAAATAAATCAATTTATAACTACGGAATTTATAAATATCTTTCAACACAAATGACATAGATCTGTGATAATTGAAGCTATAAATCTGGTACATACAATGGCATTCGAAAAGCAAGCACGGAACAACACCTTTATTGTTGGTACATGTCCCAAGATTACCTGTTTAAAAAAAATGATAATTCCAAAACAGCCCAAATGATCATTCATAGGACAAATAAAACACCAAATTTATGTGACAAAAATTGAAGATAAGTGGCCTTGTGTTATTCTTAAAGGTCAAAGTATCAAATAAGAGACAAACTACCTAAATTTATTTCTGCGTCGAATACTTACATTCAACAATAAGTGACCATTTCAAAATGAGAAATAGCAACTGTTTACAGGTTAAAGACACACAAAAATAGATAGGGACCATATTCTAAACATCATTAGTTATTTTATCCACACAGAAGTGGCAAGTTGTTGAAGTATTTATTAAGTGCAAATATGATATACAAAGAGCATAACCAAGTCCAAAAATAAGTGTCTAACTAGCTCGACTAACCTATGAAGCCTTTTGGTTGATATAATGGTGTCATATCCACATTGTGTGTGACCACATAAAGTTAGTTGCAGATGAGATACACATGAACTAAAGGTTAAATCATGATTACAACTAACTCCCTTTCCCTCCAAGTTCACCATTATGGTATTACCTTAGCTAAGGCAATCAGAAAATGATTTTATTAGTTTTTGTATTTGCACCTCATGCAATCTCTCAATACATTTGCATATATAACATCAACACTTGCACGGTAATATAGAAATACCTTTTGTCTTTCACGAACATGAGCATAACTTGTTTACCCGTGACTGCACCATCTTCTTATTTGCTCTATTGGGCTTATTTTTTTCACTGAGTCTCTGAAGTAGAAAAGTAAGGAGTTAAACTAAAAATAAAAATTATTATTCAATGTTAAAAATTATATCTCAAACTTAGGATTTCCTTTATTCCACGACTTGACAAGTTTCTTCCACTGAGACGCAAGCATGCGTTTTTGCTTGGAGTTAATCTGTTCATTAAATGAAAAAGTTGGATCATAGTAGTACTTTTTAACTCTTGTCCTCCAGTTCTTCACTTTCCTTCAAAAAGATTTTAAAATCCAGTCATCGATCAGAACCAGGGGGTTATTGTTGTGCATTCTGATGCTGACTCCATTATTGATCTTAATGGCATCCCTAAGTTATAATATAATAGATGAAAAATACAACAAAACTCTAGTAAAAATAATATACATTCTAATTAAATGTAGTTATATTCATAAACTTTTATTGAAAAAGAAACAAGCACATAAATGGCACCAATAAGATATTTACTACTTAGTGTCAAATTTGACAATGCTACAGTTATAAAGCATATGAGAATTATAAGCAAGTCTCAAAACCATTAAGATATCTAACACCGAATCGAGACACCATCCTAACCATAAGAAAGCACAACACTGAATAGTTAAGAAATTGTATATATCGCTAGAAAATATGATAGTAAAAACAGATCAAATTTAATTAATTCTTACATATTCAGCATAAGGTTTTTCTACTCAACATAAAGCGAACTAAAAAAGAAAGAACCCGCACATCAAAATCCCTTGCAATGCATAAAAGTATATAACATAACCACTAAATAATGTTTAACATTACTTCACATAACAGATTTAACAATTCAATAAATTAGTTTGGTTGGAAGACTATAAAATAATAACCCAATTGGTTAATTAAAATAATAATCAATCTCAACCAGAATGAGTTTTACCAATTGACCAATGCATTTATAAAATTGAAACATTGAAGCATCTTGCAAGGATCTAGCCATTACCAAAAACAGAGTTATAGATAGAGTTACTTTGTTTGTTACCTATGTTGTTAAGAAAATTCACACACCTAACTACTGAAATGGCTTACTCAGTAAACAATATTATACTCTAAATTTAAACTCAAAAAAGAATACTTTACCTTTGAATTTGAAGACAAATCGAAACCCTAAATTCAATCACGGCACCACAAACTGTACCTGTCATTTTGATTTAATCAATATAACCTAACCTTAAAGGTGTTAGAAGAACGTGGAGCCTTCAATTTCGCAGCCCAAAATTTGTATACCCTGAATCTGCAGTTTTAATTTTGCTAAAATAAATGGTGGGTTTGATATTCCCCCAATTTTGGTGAGTTACAGAGATTACAGTTTACAAGATAAGTCCTCCATGTTCACTCTTTTACACACTTATTCAGCTCAACGTATATAGAATTATGTGTAAGTAGTACATTAGGGGCCGAGCATATTGAACCGAAAATCGAACCGAACTGAAAAACTAAATTGAACCGATTATATTCGGTTCGGTTTTGGTTCTATATACTAACGGTTTTTTGTTTCGGTTAAGCTCGATTCAACCCAAAACCGAGAAAAACACACCTAAACCATATAAACCGAACCGAACCGACAAAAAACCAAACCGAACCAACCATATTCAGTTCAGTTTCACTTTAATATACTAATGGTTTTCGGTTTCGATTCGGTTTGGTTTTGGACCGACGCTCCCACTGTGTCGTGGGACCCGATGAAAGTATGTTTGTAGCGTTTAATTTTCATAAGAAACTATGATTTTTCCTATTTGCATCCGGTCTAAAAAGTTTTGTCCCCTTATATTATTGCTAAAACAAATTATGTGTTCCATCTCTAATATAAACAACACAAACCAAACTCGAGATTGATAATATTCTCAGCTCTTTTAACTTAGAGAAGCTCAAGCTCAGATCGTTAGAAGATTAAAAAAAAAAAAAAAAAAAAAGTCGAGTTCAACTAGGTCGCTACCCATTTATAATATTATTTTCTTTTATATAAGAATATTAAAAATACATTAAAGGTAAGTTTATCTATCTTTGTGCGTAAAGCTAAAGGTCGAGCTCGTTTAATATTTTCAATTTAACATGTATGCAGTATATTTGGATATATATTTTAAAACTTGTTAGACTCTCAAGCATAATCTATCATTAGGTATAAAGGTCATACTCAAGTTTATTTAATAAATGAGTCCTAAATTGGGTTCAAGCTCGGGATCGGGCTCGATAATGCTCTAATTATATGAGATACTGATAGGGTATAGGACCTTTAGCCCAACTAAATAAAGGCTCATACGCCCATATGCTTTAAACATGCCCATTACGATCGAAACTCGTCATAACACGCATGGGACGCAAACTCTCGATCCCAGGCCAGGCTCAAAGGCCTGACAAACACAAACAGGCAATGATAGGACTAGATGCTTCTCACAAGACCGTTGCAACAAGCAAATATGTGTCACTACCTCATTAGCTCAGAGGTAGTGTTCTAATCATGCACGGACCATTCCATGCATTCGGCTAAGCCAAGGATGACACACCACATGTCATTCTTGTCTCCTTCATTGGATGTTCACCATGTGGACCATCTTCAAACCATGGATGGCTTTCTAAAAGGGCACAAAACCCTCGATCCATCCCTATAAACACCAAGTTCATTCTCACGGAATGAACTAAGGGGACGTTTGGTACGACTGAATCACAAAGAATGGAAATGCATTGGAGAATGGAATGACATATAAAGAGAATGAGTCTTATATAAGAGAATAGATTCTAGTGTTTGGCAAAAATAGAAAATAGAGTGTTAGAATCGATTAAAGAATGAATTCCTTTGTTTGGTACATAAAAGAATGAATATATATATTTTCAGGTTTTTTAGTTACGTTGATTATTTGAGGCTATCAGGTCACATAATTACAATTATGCAAACATAATTCAAGTTTTTTGTCATATAAAAATATGTTATATCATCTCTACGATGAAACCAAAATGACAAAAAAAAACATATTTCTACAACTTACACATTGCACTAAACACAACTAATAAAAAAGATGGATACTGTATAATATTCATGATTGAACTAGTATATACACGTAGAGGATAAGCAATTAAAACCTGATTTACAAACACTAGTATATACACATTAATATTTGTATAATTTTCTGCTATAGGGTTTTTTACATGTTACGAAGTAGAGAAAAATTTAAATGCTTACCAAGGGACAAATCCTCACCATCCATCTAGTTTGATCTAATGGTGGGGATTAATCTAAAATCTAATAGATAAACCTAAGTCCATGTTTTTTTTCTTGTCTTTTTGTCTTTCTTTTTTATTCACATTTTTTTTATGAAAGCGTAAAAACACGTCTGAAAACGGACGAAAACGTATGAAAATGGACGGAAATGAAAGAAAACTGATGAAAACGGACGAAAACGTATGAAAACGAACGAAAACAGACGAAAACGTATGAAAACAGACGAGAACGTATGAAAACGGGCGAAGACGTATGAAAACGGACGAAAACGAACGAAGACAGATGAAAACGTATAAAAACAGACGAAAACGAATGAAGCGAAGAAAAAACGCGAATTTAAAAAAAAAAGTGAATTAAAAAAACGCGAATTAAAAATTAAAAAAAAAAAAAAAAAAAGCGTGAATTTGTGTCCGTGATTTTTTCATTCACTAGAGAATGGATAGAGAGAAAGAGCCCTTCTAAAATTCTCATTCTCCACCTTTCTCATCTTTTTTTAAAGAAACAAAATGGGTGAATGAGAATGGTAATTTAATTCCCTGTTTCCATTCTTATGTCAAACAAACATGAGAATCAACTTTTTTTCCCTTTCTCAGCTTTCCATTCATGCGTACCAAACATCCCCTTAGTAACACATGGTGAATTCATTCACACACACTAGCTACACCGTGAGTGTTACCCCAACTTATGACTTCAGTCATAAGTGTTACCCCAACTCGTGACTTCAGTCATACTTTGGAGTCCTTACCGAACGTGGGAAACCAAACGATTCGCTACCCTCCTCTTCAATACGTACCTTACGTAAACAAATACAATTATTTTCATTATTTTATATTGCTTTGGTGTAAAAATAACAAAACCAAAAAACTTATTGCCACTAAAGATAACATTAAATAAGATTGTTTCATGCACATCCATGGTGGGAGGTTATAAGACATTAAGAGAACCGGCCTTGTCAAATTTAAGAATGTCAATCTTTGTTCATCATTATTTAAAACTTCCTTAAATGATTTCAAATTAATTATATCTAATACTAAAAGAAAAATTATGAATTACTAAAAGTGGGAAAGGATTAAGTGAGAAGAAAAATTAAAGTGAGAAGAATAAGAAAGATTTCTAGCCACACATTTTAAATAAAATGGAAAAATTTAAGGGGATACGCATCTATTTTTTAGGTGCATCTAAAATGTGTGGTTGTGATTTTTTCTCACATTTCTTATTTTAATTTTTCTTCTCATTTGATCCTAACTCATCACTAAAATATGAATTAATTTGATAAAACACTTTTAGAGTATACAATTACAAATATTCTCATTGAAACATTTCATCAAACACGTGACAGGCGTGTCACAATTCCATCTTATAGCTGGTTATCTGGTAGGAAAATGATTGAGATGACTAATTCATGTGACTAATTTCATGCTCAATCTATTCATTTATTGACACATGTATTCCACTTATTCTCACTCTTATTTACCATTGATTTTGCCATGTGTTCCAAGATCCTTGTTAGGCATCAAATTAGGCACATAAATTAATAATGAAGTATATTGAACCTGAACCAGAACCTTCAACCGATATAGACATCAAGAATCGAGAACCTCACTGACTTGATATCAACAATATTGAGAACCAATACTTTCAACAAACAAGATCTTCTCTTATATTCACTCACAAGTCACAGTATGAAAAATGGCTTCTTCAAATCGGTTGTTTGATAATCACAATAATCATAAGCCACAATAACACTTTTATTAAAAAAATATATATATAAAGCTTGTAACTCATGTCAATGGTTTTGCAGTTTAGGCTTATATCATACAACTTACAGGTAGTTTTGCCAAACATACACGTACTCTTGCAAGTTGAATAAAATTTATTTGTAGATTGAAGGTAATCGTTGATGTGGGCCGAATGTTCCCCAAATTAGTGGTTTGCTGTATTTTCGGAGATACATTTACAAGTTGTAATCCATGTGGACATGTGTCAAGGTAACAACACTTTTTAGAGCAAAAGGTATCGTGGATACCAATAACACATTATTGGTATGCCACCTCAGCGCCACATCATACACATCTCAATAACTCACCAATAACTAAAACACCATCCCTAATAATACACCACTAAAATCGTATTGGGTCCTACAAAATACCTCACTAAAAATACCCACACACTCACAATACATTTAAAAAAAAAAAAAAAAAAAAGGTAAATGATCACTTTTTCCCTTTTGGCGTGAGCCATTCAAATGGCTGAAAATCAAGTGGCTTGGTTTTGGCATATTTGGTGGTATGGTTTAGCGTGCCATTTGTCTCAAAATCTTACATTTGGCGTTTTAAAAAGATCACATACCGACTGCTCTCAGACTTCTTACACAACTCAACCTTTCTATTCGATCCCGTTTCTACACAATAAACCCCAATTTTTAAGAGTTTGTAGCATGTGCAAAAATGTAATTTGATTTTTTTTTTTTTTTAACCATGATTTCTAACCTTTTGGCGTTCTAATTCACGGGGGGTTTGAACTCATCGCCACACAGACTCAAATCAGGTAAAACCTTCCCTTTTCAGGAGGTTGCCGTGGTCACTTAAGGTTGTTTGCATCTAGCAGAAATTGAACTTGAGACCTCATACATTTTAGAATAATAGTCAGAAGCTCTTTTGCCACTAGGTCACCTTTAAGTAGTTATTACTCATTTGTTGTCCATTTGCCTTTGATATATTACAGTGTTTTATAAACATTCACTAAATATCAAATAAAATTATATAAAATAAGATATGTTGTAAGTGTCGTATTCTATAATAACTAGCATGTTTTATAACGTAGTTTATCAAGACTTATATGCAAGTTGCAGTTATGTTAAATAAAACTAACATAAAAGAAACCACAAGAAATTTTGGTGTTACAGGACTTTTGTATCTAGTGTCCTGTTATGTCTAATTAAAATAAAACCCCAACTAATAAGCGTCCTCTAATATACATGTGATAAGACAAACATAAAGAGTATCATATAAAGTTCTAATCTAATACGACCACAAGAAATAAGTGTTCTATTATACTTAACATAATAGGACTTTTTTATCAAGTGTCCTATTTGTCTCATGATAATAAAACCCTACTAAAAAAGTGTCTTGTAAATTAGTTTATTAGGATCCACGAATTAAGTGTCGTATTAGAAACCACTAAGATTACCTTTTATTTGCATGAGAACGTGACTTAGATTGTAATCGAATGGTAAAATGTCCACGTGTCGTGAGAACGGGCATGGACGATTTTGCAGTTTCTTAAGTTGGACAACTTAATTGAGTTAGGCGGTGAAAACTGAAAACTCAAGGCATAAGATGGGATAAAACATGTTTACATGGCGATTGATATTGGCTATATGTAAATCCCATAAATCTAGGAATTGCAATTGAAATTGGCAATTGAGCAAAAGCTCTCTCATTTTGTATAAGGTTCATTACTAGCAGATCAACTGACGTGATGAGATTATGACAATTTGAATCCTAGTTTTCAATAATAATTAATTGGTTATATGAATATGAACCTTGGGTATTTAATTATTTATTGAAAAGGAAAATTATCAAAATACTAATTATGGTTTTTTGAACTTTTTCTGTAGATGGCTCATCAACTTGAAAACACTATGAGCTTAATGAGTTCTGCTTTCAAAGATATGATTGGAAGAGACAAACTGACTGGCCCTAATTTCAACGATTGGCATCGTGCACTTAGGATCATCCTTCGTGTTTCCAAGCGACTTGAAATTTTGACTACACCTCTGCCTGATGCTCCTCTCGACACGGAAACTGCTCTTGAATTAGAGGTATATCGTGTTGAATATGAGAAGCACAATTATGTGGCGTGTCTAATGCTTTCGGGGATGTCTGCTCAATTGCAAAAACAATTTGAGCACTATCCGCCTATGAGCATGCTAGATGAACTCAAACGTATGTTTGAGAAGCCACCTGCAGCTGAACTATATGAACTAATTGAAAAGGTTCATAGCTGCAAGCAGGAGGTTGGCAAATCTGTCTCCGACCATGTCCTCGAGATGAAACATCACTTGGACCAATTGGAGAAGCTCGGTTGTGGGTACTCGAACGATGTATGCGTCGGCCTCATCAATCACTCCCTTAATCAGGATTGATTTGGTGATTTTGTCTGAAATTTTAACATGCATTGCACGAGGAAGACAGTGAATGAGTTACATGCAATGCTTGTAGACTTCGAGAAAAGATTGCCAAAGAAGGCTCCTACGCCTGCTGTACTAGCAATACAAGGTGGTAGGGTGAATAAGCCAAAGCCGCAAGCAGATAAGAAAGGGAAAGGAAAAGGAAAGGGGAAACAAGTTTTCATCCCACCAGCTCCTAAGAAGAACCCTGCAAAGAAAAAGGAGAATCCTAAGAAGGATTTAACTTGCCACCACTGCAACTCACCAGGCCACTGGAAGCGAAACTATCCAGTTTATCTGAATGAGTGCCTTCAAAATAAAAATAAGATGGTGCCTAGCTCATCAGGTATTTTTATGTTTGAATTATTTTCTTTTCCTCATAAGCAAAATTCCTGGATATATGATAAAGGATGCGGTACTCACATCTGTAATACATCGCAGGGACTTAGAGGAGCAAGGAAGCTGACCTGTGGAGAAAGATACTTGTACGTTCGCAATGGAAAGCGTGCAGTTGTCGAAGCCATAGGGACTTTTGATTTAGTGTTGCCTTCGGGCTTAATTTTAGAACTAAATAATTGTCATTATGCACCCTCCATTGTTAGGGGTGTTATTTCAGTTTCTTTGTTAAAAGATATTGGTTTTGTGCACACTTTTACCGGTTATGGAATTTCAGTTTCTTTAGATAATGTTTTTTACTTTAATGCAATTCCTATGCTAGGTGTGTTTGAAATTGATATGGATGGTTGTGTATCCAATGAAAATAATCCGTTGTATAGCATTAGCAATAAGAAGAGCAAGTTGAACTGTGACTCTTCTTATCTTTGGCATTGTCGCCTTGCCCATATAGGAAAGAAACGCATGGAAAAGCTGCAACACGATGGGATTTTACAAACGGTTAATGATGAATTATTTGACAAATGCGAGTCTTACATAGCTGGGAAAATGACAAGGAAACCTTTTTCACCACAAGTGGAAAGGGCTTCTGATCTACTTGGATTGATACACACTGATGTGTGTGGTCCACTTAGACATGTGTCAAAACGTGGTGCTTCCTACTTCTTAACCTTTACGGATGATTTCAGTCGTTATGGTTATGTTTATTTACTTAAACATAAACATGAAGTCTTTGAAACATTTAAGGTTTTCAAAAGTGAAGTAGAATTACAACTCGGTAAGAAGATTAAAGCTCTTCGATCCGATAGAGGTGGTGAGTATATAAGTCAAGAGTTCAAAGATTACTTAGCTGAGTGTGGAATTATCCAGCAGCTCACATCTCCTTATACTCCACAACAAAATGGTGTATCTGAAAGGAGAAATCGTACTTTACTTGACATGGTACGATCAATGTTTGAACTTACGACTCTTCCTTTTACTTTTTGGGATTATGCCCTTGAAACTGCTATTCGCATTTTGAATATGGTTCCAAAAAAGAAGGTTGCTAAAGGTCTAGGGATGTGAGGCGTTTGTTAAACGTGACACACCAGATAAGCTCCAAGCCAGATCTGTTAAGTGTATCTTTGTAGGATACCCTAAGGAAACTATGGGTTACTACTTTTACTATCCAGCTGAGAACAAAGTCATAGTGGCTAGGTATGGAGATTTCCTTGAAAGGAATCTCATATCTCAAGAACTCAGTGGGAGAGTATATTATCTGGAATACGATCAAGAAGATACAACACCTTCTGAAACTACTAGCCAACTTCAAGAAGAGCCTGAAAGCTTAGGCGTTCCTCCTGAAGTTGTTCCCATTCGTAGGGCTGAAAGGACTATACGTGCACCTGACCGTCTATGTCTTAACGTAGAGGTGGAGGAAAATATGGTTGAGGATCTTAATGAACCTACCAACTATAAGGTTGCCATGGCTGATCCTGAAAAGGATAAATGGCAGATTGCTATGAATGGGGAAATGCAATCCATGAAAGATAATGATGTATGGATTGAAGTTGACCTTCCTACCAATGCTAAAGTCGTGGGAAGTAAGTGGATCTTCAAAAACAAAACTGACATGGATGGAAATGTACACACCTACAAGGCTCGTCTGGTGGCTAAAGGTTTTACTCAAACCTATGGCATTAACTACGAGGAGACATTCTCTCCTGTAGCAGACATAAAAGCTATTAGGATTCTCATAGCCATAGCTGCACACTATGACTATGAGATTTGGCAAATGGATGTCAAAACTGCTTTTCTGAATGGCCGTCTAGATGAAGACATCTATATGGCACAACCGGAGGGGTTTGTGAATCCATTATTTCCTAACCGTGTATGCAAGCTTAAAAGTTCCATTTATGGACTAAAGCAAGCATCAAGGCAATGGGATAAAAGATTCGATGGAGAAATCAAAAGTTTTGGATTTACTCAGAATCTTGATAAGCCATGTGTATATCACAAAGCTAGTGGGACTCATGTTACTTTCCTTGTTCTGTATGTCGATGACATATTAATCATAGGAAATCATATACCAAGTCTGAATGAGGTTAAAGCCTATCTTGGAAAATGTTTCTCAATGAAGGACTTAGGGGAAGCAGCATACATACTCGGAATCAAGATCTACAGGGATAGATCAAGGGGGCTAATTGGTTTAAGCCAAAGTGCTTACATTGACAAAATATTGAAAAGATTCAATATGCAAAATTCCAAGAAGGGGATTTTTGCCAATGCAAGTAAATCATGGTTTGAGCAGCCAAGGCTGTGCTTCAACACCTGAAGAGGTGGCACGTATGAAGAAAGTTCCTTATGCTTCGGTTGTAGGATCTATCATGTATGCGGTGCGATGCACAAGGCCTGATGTGGCGTTTGCTCAAAACTTGACCAGTCGGTATCAACAGAATCCGGGTGAAATTCACTGACTGCTGTTAAGCATATTCTCAAGTACCTTAGGGCTACAAGAGATATGTTCATAGTGTATGGGAGAAATCCGAAGCAGAACTGCATTACAGGTTCTGCGATGCATCCGGAAGTGTGACAAAGATGATATGAAGTCTCAGACGGGTTACATATTTGTCATCAATGGAGGTGCTGTGGATTGGAAGAGCAAGAAACAGACAACACTTGCGATGTCTACTACAGAAAGTGAGTACATAGCGGCGTCTGAGGCTGCCATGGAAGCTGTTTGGATAAGGAAGTTTGTTTCGGGGCTTGGTGTTATGTCGTCGATTGAAAATCCTATTAAAGTATATTGTGACAATTCTGCTGCAATTACTTTTGCCCATGAACCTGGAGTCATGAAGGGCACCAGACACTATCCTAGACAATATCACTATGTTCGAGAGCAAGTCGAGATAGGTGAAATTGAGTTGCTCAAAGTTCACACAGATGATAACCTAGCAGATCCTTTAACGAAGGACTTACCTGGTGAAAAACTTAATCATTTGTCTGATAAGTCTAGACTTCGTTTAGCTAGAAGTTTCATGCCCATCTGTGATTAAGTATTTTAGATAAAAGGATATTGTAAACATTATTATTGAAATGAAATAAAGTATCTTGTTATGTTTATTATTCATTTATTATGATGTTGTCCTATATTTGCATGTTTAAATCAATGAATAACTTAAGTTATTTTAAATAGTCCGTTGTCAATCAATAACATGGGAATGATATTGAATTAAGACAAATCTAAGTATTAGTTAGAATATACTTGAAAGTATATTGATGCGTAGCATGACTAATTTCAGATGATATTCAACGAATTGAGTATAGGACTTATCCCACCCACATGATGATACTTTATGGATCTTTGTCATTAAGTATATCATGAATATTTATCCTCTGACTTGAGATACCAGAGATATGTCATGGATGTAGTGCATTTTTGTGAAGCAATCTAACGCTATACGTAACTGGTAGTTATAAGGGTTGTTTTCAGAAGTGTTGTGAAATCTATGAATCATGCTCGTAGTCAAAATAGGATTTGTTTCCTTCAAATTTATTTTGAAGTATAATACTGTTGGGCCCCTCGTAGGGTTGTTAAGATGTTTGCATAGCCATGCCCAAGGTCTTCTGGAATATGTTCAGAAGAATTGGTAATCTTGATCAATCACATAAAGCGAGAAACAGAATAGTTAATTAAGAAATGAGTGAGATCCATATTCTTATTAACATGGTATTAGAAACAAAAGGATGAATATGATGATGAATCATCGAAACTTGGTTTTTATCCAGAAAACCACACACGAGTTGTACCGGGGGCATTGGCGTGTTGCTAGACGCTAACCAATGTCATTTTACGTTTTGTAAACATATCCAAGTGGGAGCTATTGGAAATGTATATATTTACAAATACGTAAATGTCCGGATTCGAACTCGTGACCACGGGATTGCACACATTAGCGAATGAGAATTAAAGTTAAATAATTAATGTTAATCTTTACTATTAATTATTGCACATAAAGTCCGTCTAACGATCGTTAAGTATTTAACGGAAATGACTAACGACCGTTAAATGTAAAAGGGAGAAATATATGGTGAATATCTTGAAAAAGGAAAAAGATTTCGGATATCTTTTTTCCCCTAAGGGTGGCCGGCCAAGGGGCTATCTCCAAGCCCTAAACCCTAACTTCTTTTCCAAGATTTCCATTCACTATATATACAAAGGCTAGGGCTTAGGGTTTTTTATTACTTTGTGCATTGAATTAACCCTAGATCTCTCCCTCTTCCTCTCTTGCTCTTGTTCGGCCGAACCCTCCTCCAAGGGGTGTTTTGGTTTTGTTTTTTTTTCATAAAACAAGGACTTGTGTTAGATCTAGCAATCGCTTGATTCGTTGGTTAATTCGTGTGTACAAAACTGTGGTAGTAAGACACTATTCTTACACCTAATTGGTTTGAGTTGTAAAACGGTAAGGGACAACTCTTTAAACCACTTCTTCTGTTTTGTTCAAGAGAACTGACATTCGCTAGAGGTATGTTACGTTTTTAATTCAGTTAATTATTTATTTGTTATGATCTTTAGTCTTCCGCTGTTTACTCTGTGGTGTCTACATGTTTTATTGTTATTCATGTATTATAAACTCAACAAAACTGAGTTGGTCAATAAACTCACAAAAAATCATTGACATATTTTTAAAGTCTTATGGGCTAAGGGAACCAAAACAATATGTGGTTAGCATCAGAAAGTATTAGAAGAATAGTTTTTCGTTTTGAATTTTAGTAGCCCCCGAATTGTTTAGGAATTAAACACCACAAACTTCAACAAGAGTAGAGAATGAAGTAAAATCAAAGACTGGAACGTAATAAGATCTGGGAAGTGTGGCCACAGAGTTAATAAGCAACTCCAAGTGCACCAGCCGGGAATCGAACCACGATCTGTACAGTGGTAGGGTATTATTCTTGTTGGAATTATATAACATGACTAATCATAAATATAAACAATAAACATCAAAGTAAGTGCGGAAGCGTATAGGAACATATAATGAATAATTAATTAACTAAAGAATAAAGTATGCGTACCTTACTTGATTCTAGCCGAACAAGAATCAAATCCACAAACTAGCAATTAGGATGAACCCTAATTAAGGTTTATAGGATTATAAGAATTACCCCTTACCGTTTTGTAATTCAATCCAAGATAATAACAATAGTGTGTTATTACTATGTTCTTGTACACACGTACTAAACCGAATTAAAGTAATGCTAGTTTTTATCAAACAAATAACTTGGTTTTGTGGAAAAGAGTGGATCGACACCTATAGGGTTGTTCGACCGGTTTTGGACAAGAAAACACACACAAAACAATTTTAGGGTTTAGCTTATGAGCACAAGAGATGGAAAAATAAAACCCCTAGCCTTGTATATATACACAAGCAAACTTGGTGAACAAGTTGGGTTTTTCTTTCCTTGTTTTGTCCCTTGACCGATCGGTATAGGAGTCCCCAAAGGAATTCCGGAACCTTCCCAACTTTTGCAATTTAGTCCTTTTCCATAAACATTTAACGACCGTTAATCCATTACATTAATTACTTAACGTCCGTTAGTTATTTCGTTTAATAAATAAATAAATATAACGTTTATATTTAATTATTAACTTTAAATTCTCATACGTAAAGTGTGCAATCCCATAGTCTCGAGTTCGATCCTAACACACGTCTATTAATTTATTGTCCATAAAACCAACAGCTCCCACTTGGACATATCTTAATAGAGTGATCACATTCGGTTAGCGTCTAGCAACACTTCGATGCCTCTAGTACAACTCGAGCAAGGTCTCCTGGAAAAACCTTTTAATGATTTCTCATTATTATTATCCTTTTGTTTCTAATACTATGTTAAATAAAGATATGGAATTAAGTCATTCTTTATTCAACCATTCTGTTTCTCGTTATTAGTGATTGAACAAGATTACCAAATCTTCTAAACATATTTAGGGGAGATTTTGGGTGTGGCCACACAAACATCTTGTCAACCCTACGAGGGCCCAGCAGTATTAAACTCCAAAATAAATTTGAAGGAACAAATTCTATCTTGACTACAAGAATAACCCATAAA
This sequence comes from Chrysanthemum makinoi, assembly GCA_910596185.1. Classification (NCBI taxonomy): domain Eukaryota; kingdom Viridiplantae; phylum Streptophyta; class Magnoliopsida; order Asterales; family Asteraceae; genus Chrysanthemum; species Chrysanthemum makinoi. The sequence continues at coordinate 5,053,252 of OU343221.1, read as the reverse complement.
CTTTGCAACACTTCAGGAAACAACCCTTATGACTACCAGTTACGTATAGCGTTAAGTTGTTCCACAGAAGTGCACTACATTCACGACACTTATCTGGTATCTCAAGTCTGAGGATAACTATTCATAATTTACTTATAACAATATCCACAAAGTAAATTATGTAGTTGGGATAAGTCCTATATTCAATTCATTGAATATCATCTGAAATTGGTATGCATTCTCATCAATATACTTTCATGTATATTCTACCATATCTCTCAGATTTGTCTTAGTTTAATGATACTCCCATATCATTAATTGACAACGGATGATTTAGAATAAATAAATTTTATTCACGGATTAAACATGCAAATATAGGATACAATATATTATAAAATCAATCATACCAAGTATTTGATTTATTATAACAATTGTTTAACATCCCTTATCCAAATACCAAATAGATCAATGCATGAAAATTCCTGTTGATGAATTATGCCTCAAGTAATGACAATCATACTTGTTGACAAGGCATAAATCAACCAACTTGATCTATCGTAATTTTGAGAATACTTATTTCAAGAATTCAATTAATGAAGTCCTCGTATGTGTGCATTCACCAATTCACATAATAATTCATAAAGTGTGTGACATCCTCTTTCACCAATTTATGACAATTTAAACTTTCAAACATTTTAAAGTTTAAAGTATTCTTATTCTTTTAATGTATAATGCAACTGCGCTCTAAGTAGCACAACTAGTTCACATGGCCATTAACAAGGATGTAATCTTATCATGACTAGTATTGAGTGTCATCTCAATTAAACCAGCATCATTGTATACAAACAACAATATGCTCATTAAAACTCCGTAAACTTTAATATCTTATTGTGTAATGTTTTATGTCTTCCAAACATTCAAATTTGAAGCTGATGACAATTTGCACAACAATTTACATATTGTTCATCCATAGAATCTAGGAGCAATTCCAGGCTGAGGATGTAATTCTTTTAGAATATTCATTACACAAGTTATCTAATAACTTTTAGTTAGATATCAATGTTGTCAAATCATCTATCATTCAAGAATGATACAACAATTTAAATACACTACATGATGTACATGATGAATCTACAGGTCAACCTTAGACTTCATTCATGTTCTATCTTGTTCAAAGATATTTATCCATTTCCCAAATAATATATCATGTTTTATTAGAATCATTTATTTTACTGCACATGTTTATTAATAATAAACATATATTCCAAGGTTGTATGTTTTAATTCTTAAATCTTACAAATGAAGTTTCATTCCAAATCTAAGACTTAACATTTATCTTACAAAGAATGTTACTTCCTATATGTTATACAACATATAAGATTTAAAACCTTAACATAATACTCCCACTAGCTTTTAGGAATACTTAAAATTTATCTTATTTCAATTATAAATCGAAACAAGGATTTAATAATTAAACATAAGAATAATTTCATAGATGCATGCATTTATCCATTCATGAATTATTGCACTTCGTACACTTCCAAAGATTATTTGAATTCAAAAAACCTTTCAATTACTTACCGTCCTCGCTCAAGTAATTTCTCAAGAAAGAGTTTTGATATTCCATTGTCATATTTCATATTCATGAAAACAAGTATGACCATTATTATCTTTATATATTTAATGTGTCTAGAAAAGAATATTCAATCATAATCAATTGCTTAAGTATGATTAATAATCTTGCCATAAACATGCATTAAATAAGTGTACAATATTGTCCATATGATTTCTACATAGAAATTCAAACTACTAGGGTTTTTCATCTCTTTGAAGAAACTCATTTCCATTCTCTAGTCTAACTATTAAGATAAACCAAATTTCCAAAATTGATTATCTTTATTGATAGCATCTTTAACATTCATAGTATGAGTAATTTACCCAATTCAATATTTGGTAATCCATCATAATGATTATCAGGCTTACTATAATCCTGTAACTCATGTTCTTCTCAGCATATAAATCAAATATCTGAGATATCCTTGCAGATCTATGAATGAAAATTCCATCATCATGAGGTCTATCATTTTCATGTCTAACCTCATCATGATATATACTAGTGTGTTTTAGAAGATTATGTATCTTGTAATTTTATCTTTCAAAAAAACTCCCACTTGCTTTTTGTAATATATAGACTATCTATATATACTTAGCAATTAGAGCAAAACTATATTGTTCTCTTTTTGGGACATTACAAATACACATTGATAATTCATGACTTTACTTTGTTAATAACCTATTCATAAATAGTTTAACAAATTCAGAATCTTCAATTTTAAAACTTAATGTGATTCATCACATTCCATAATAAAATGGTGTTTTAACAATCTTCTAGGTTGGAGTCATATTGAGTATATTCAATCCATACTCAATTTTCTAACCTTGTTACTTTTTAAGAAAGAAGTTATGGTTATCTTGAATCAAACAACTCAAATATACTTTGATTCTCCTAACTGAACATACCATCAACTTGTGGTATTCATTAGAATTAATATTGTAAGACAATCTAACAATATATAAGATAAACATATTCCTTTTGGCTTACCTATTTACCAACTAAGTCAACTTAATGGTATAATAGACTTTCCAAGCCAATTGCATGTTTTATAACACAAGTACTCTTTAACCAAATCACTTCATATCCATGTCTCATCAAGAAAACATAAACAGTTATAATCCCATTATACGTTATAAATCATTGATCAACTCAATGACTTCTTGTATATGTATTAATTAAAAACATAACAAGTTAACGTCTTACTTTATTATAAGTCTTAAAAGACTTTGTGTTTATGTCTTTACCATGAATCATAAACATGTTTAACTAAAGTAATTATAAACACAACTCTTGGTTTCAATTAAAATTTCAAGTTAATTTATTTTACTTCACAATAATGTAGGACTACATTATTTTTCATTTATGTCATTCCAAAATACATAAATAAACAAATTGAAGTAGTATTAGATTACTTCATTTATTTATGTCATTCTAATAATACATAAATATTTAATTTGAAGTAGTCTTATATCTATCATCTTGACACATGTTCTAAATACTTGTCTAATTTAGAAACTGCAAATATGTCCATGCAAGGTCTGACTTCACATAGAGATTTACTTTGTTGTTACAATCTCGCCAAGTTCTCACATGACGTAAATTGCAACACCAAGTGTTTCTTGAATTAGATATGTACAAGTTATATTAGAACGTTGGTCTCTTACCTTGCAGTCAAGAGAATCCTTTAAATCATATACCTATATGTTGTACCTTGCACACAATATAGATTTCTCCCACTTGTGCATGGAACAACATCATGTATCAGATAAACAACACGACATATGTTTGTTTATGTGACTAATATGATTGTGTCATTGATATTAGCATAACTAGTAGATGTAGAACCACTTCATTTTCTAACAAGGAAACGTACATGACTATCCTTGAAAACATAAGTGTCTACAAGTAGAAAGTAATTATCTTAAGACATTCTAGAGAGAATCTGGGTTACTACGAATATGACAAAGCTTGTAACTCCCACTGAATAAGAGATCATTACATTAATTCCTTATTCAGTAATAAGAACACAACACTCCCACTGGATTTGACAACATTGTAAGTGTTTCATTAACCAGTGAAAGAAAGTAGTGTATTATTTACTTCCTACACCTTTGAGAAAGTCCATACATAACAATTACTTATGTACTTAAAAGAATGTATTCTACTATGTAGATGATGAATTATTCATCAATGCTATTAACTTGAAATAATTGGGCATGCAATTTCTTTCTTAATAGTTCTACTATTCCAGCAATTGTAAGTAGTACTTTTAAATGGTCAAAGCACAACAACTAGATAAAATATGCTAGTTTGTCTTTTTACCAATTATGCAGTAATTAGTCTAGCTTCTAATTTAATAACTCAGAAATATGCAATTTTCTTAACTATTAAAATTTGCTTACGAGTTATGTATTTAGAATTTAGACAATTCTAATTTGTCCTATCATACCTTTCTCATTCATGAAAAGGAATGGGATTTGAATCTCACTCTTTCTTATATAAAGAGGACTAGGTTTATCCTTTTAGCAAAGTTGACTCTACCAAAAACCCTTACAGGTGTAGATCAATTTACCAATACAGGAATAACCTTCGTTTACGGTTTAATGTTGCATTAATACATTTAAAGAATTAGCAAAATTCAATTTTAGTATTTTTGATAATTAAACTTTTCAAGAAAATAAAATACCCAAGGTAATATTCATATAACCATAGAATTTTCTCGAAAACTAGGATCCAAATTATCGTAGTTCCATTACATCAGTTGATCTGCTAGTAACGAAAGCACATAATAGGGTAATCTGTCGAACAATAATTGGCAAACAATTTCCAATTCCTAGATCATTATGGGATTTATATTTTCCAACGCTATTGCAAATATAAACATGTTTCATCCCATCTTATGCCTTGAGTCCAGGTCTCACTTCCTACTCAACTTAAGTGTCTAACTTAAAGAACTGCAAATATGTCCATGTATGGTCTGACTTTACATAGAGATTTACCTCTCCATTACAATCTCGCCAAGTACTGTCATGACGTAAATTGCAACTTCAAGTGTCCCTTTAATTAGATGGCATATAACTTAATTTTAAAAGGGTACTAGTTTTTGATTTTATGTGGTCAAATCAAATATGTACAAAGATGTCATGCATTCATCTTGTAGCATAAATTCAATAAAAAAACTTTTTATTACCAATTCATAAAGATCAAATTATCAAAGTTTTTATTGAGGTATTGGGTTCACCAATCAAGGAATTTAGCGTTAATTATCGCCCATTATACCGTACTTTTGCATAAGTGTAAACACTTAGTGTTTCGGGTAATTACCACCGAAGTGGCGCATGGAATTAAAACTAATTCGCCCTTAAGATGAGCTTGTACATTATATGGCTTACTAAGTAGCTCCATTCGAACTTACAGAGGGCAGAGGACCAGGTAAGCGCAAAAGCATAACCTTAAACATCCTTTCAGTGTACTGGCGCACTTCTTTATTAACCCCTTTATAGTTCATTCTAATAGGTGAGCCGTTCAGTCATTGTACCAAAGTCACCAATCAATTAAACTATTGAAAACTTAACTCTTCCAAAACAAATCAAATTTCGCCATAGTTTAGTCCGTATTATTTTTCTATTCAAAATTACCCTTTGCTTAAAACTGTCGCACATAATAAACAAACAAGTAATACCAATAAAAAATAAACTACTAAAAAACAATGCGCACATAATAAACAATTTATACGTGTAAACAAGTAGCCACATGCAACTTATTCGATAAAACCCTATTAATAATCAATGTCTAGATTAAATTAACGTATATATTAATTAGGGCTTTCACTCTCTCAATTGAAAGTGAGCCACATACATCGACGAATCGATTGCGTAAACCCATAATTAATGATATACCAAATTGCACATAATTGATTCATTAATGTATATAATTGGAGTTTTCCCCAATTCAAGATTTATCATAAATATACATGTGTATAAAACTTAACAATTAATATCGCATAACCAATCTTAACAATTAAATATTCAAAGCAACTTATCCATGACTAACATGCATGTATAATCATGGATACATCATAACAATTATACAAATAGTCACAAGATCGCATACAATTCCATGTCACATAACACTTTATTCATGAATTTATCACGTAACAAATATATTAAATCTAGGTTTCGATATAGATAACTTAACAATTAATATAAACCCTAAAAAAATTTAAGAAAATCGATTAAAAAAATTTAGGGTTTCCACCCATAAAAATTTTCGATCCATAATAGATTTTTAAAACCAAATTAGGGCAAAAAGCCCTAACCCTAAAATTAGGGTTTATATAATCATAACCAAAACCCTAGAATAAATCATATCAAACACAATACAATATCCGTTTTTTTACGTGTTTAGTAATTAATTACTCATTAAAACCAATGACTCGTGATGCCACTGTTGGAATTATATAACATGACTAATCATAAATATAAACAATAAACATCAAAGTAAGTTCGGAAGCGTATAGGAACATATAATGAATAATTAATTAACTAAAGAATAAAGTACGCGTACCTTACTTGATTCTAGCCGAACAAGAATCAAATCCACAAACTAGCAATTAGGATGAACCCTAATTAAGGTTTATAGGATTATAAGAATTACCCCTTACCGTTTTGTAATTCAATCCAAGATAATAACAATAGTGTGTTATTACTATGTTCTTGTACACACGTACTAAACCGAATTAAAGTAATGCTAGTTTTTATCAAACAAATAACTTGGTTTTGTGGAAAAGAGTGGATCGACACCTATAGGGTTGTTCGACCGGTTTTGGACAAGAAAACACACACAAAACAATTTTAGGGTTTAGCTTATGAGCACAAGAGATGGAAAAATAAAACCCCTAGCCTTGTATATATACACAAGCAAACTTGGTGAACAAGTTGGGTTTTTCTTTCCTTGCATGTTTTGTCCCTTGGCCGTCGTATAGGAGTCCCCAAAGGAATTCGGAACCTTCCCAACTTTTGCAATTTAGTCCTTTTCCATAAACATTTAACGACCGTTAATCCATTACATTAATTACTTAACGTCCGTTAGTTATTTCGTTTAATAAATAAATAAATATAACGTTTATATTTAATTATTAACTTTAAATTCTCATACGTAAAGTGTGCAATCCCATAGTCTCGAGTTCGATCCTAACACACGTCTATTAATTTATTGTCCATAAAACCAACAATTCTAACACTAGACCATTGGTGCTCACATGCTTTACATTACGATATCTATACTACTTTATAAAGTGTTTAGGACTTTCTAAATAAAGAAGTCTTAAAATTTTTAAGACGAAAAACATTTCTTTAATAGAAAATTAATAAGCCATTAGTTAATGTTATTAACCATATAGCTTCCATGACAATTTTCATAAATAAAAAGTAACATCCTTTTATACATTTTGTAACAACCTTCAAATATTTATAGAGTCCATTAATACAGTCAAATATTCATATAGTTTATTAAATGTCGACTTGTAATAGCCCAAACCTCAATGGTATACAAGTCAACCTAAAACCTCAAACACCAATACGAAACACACTCTCTTCTTTTTCCAAGCACCGATAATATAAACACACAGTAAATTAGATAATCTACTCTCATCTTGGTGTTCGGTTACCTACCGTGAAATAAATAAGCTTTGCTTCTCGGATTATAGCAATAGAATGACAACTATTATTTGGATATGAAATAGTTTGCATTGCTATTACTTATAGTCATTTTAATTAAAAGTTGTCATTCATTCGTAAAGTTACCGTTAGAAAAAAACGTATAAATGAAAAACATTTGTTCGGCATGATTATGCACCGGGTACCCGCCACCGCATTGCGCGGGTACCCTTCTAGTCTATCTAATATAGGACTACACTATTAAGTCACTAGGCAGCACTAAAAAAAACAACTTATGAGCTTCTTTCATTGCAGTATGTTTTGATACAGGTAAAAAGCACCTTTGTACAGTTTTGTAAAACTTGGATTACAAGGTCAGTGACCGATCAAGGCGAGTTGAGCCAAATAAGCCAAAAAAGTTGGTTTGGTCAAAATTCGGTTTGAAGTATTTGAACAATGTATATTTCTTATTTTACCGGGGTAACCCTTGTACCCAAAAACATTGTATATTTCTATGAGCAATTTTATGTTCCTAGGCTGGTTACACGTTTTACAACCATGCGGCCTATGTTGATATCATACTTTGGTTAACATAACGTCTTAGAAACGTTAAAACTAATGATGAATATGATAATAATATGAGGGAAACGGTGTACACTTTTATTAATATAATCAGATTACAAATATTAAGTAATAGGAGGTAAATAACATAAAATTAAACACAGACAGAAAGGTGTAGAACCAGAAGACATACTCTAAGAATAATTAAATAAACAAAAGCAGTAAAGGGTGGTCGGGGCTCGTGTTAAACACGATTCCTTTAAAACAGATTCGCCGTCTGTTTCCAGGGTAAAACGTCCAAAGATGTTGTACAGCCGGACTAGACACACTTGCCTGAAAGATCACTGAAGCTCAGTGTATTTCTGATCAAAGAAATGCTGGTACTATGGAGGGATACGTTTCTGGTTCTGACTCCAACCGAATGAGACTTGGCCTGTATTTATATTGAAAACCTGTCTTGTTTTCCAAGATAAATAAGTTCCAAATATATACGAATCTGTTATAATAAAACACAAGAATTGCATATAATTTATTAACACAAAATTATTCTGTAAAACTTATTCACTAGGTTTATATCTATTCCTTAAATAGATTGACAAAATTATTCTGTAAAACTTATTCACTAAGTTTATATCTATTCCTAAAATAGATAGATACAGAAGTTGGAAAAACTACAAGCTCGAATCTGCAGCAAAAAGATACGCAAGTATGCGAGTTCAGAAGCTTTGAACCCATCTTGACCGAGAAATCCCATAATTTGCACCTCCCTGCACGGGCGCAAGTGTTAGAGTAAAACAAACAAATCAATTTAAAGGTTTATATCAAAATTCCTATATAAACAAGCTTTCATTTCTTGTTTTGAGCGATGTGGGAAACTCCTGCTTTTCTAATTTTTTGTGTTTCAAGTGCCTCACTTTGAGAAACAATATCTCATTCATATGAACTCCATTTGTGACACTCTTTAGCTCTCGTCAAGGAAAATACAAAGTTGCCAAAAAATATAAATATATATTACATATACATACATTAAATAGTGTCCCAAAATTGCAAAAAATCATTTTGCAAAACATTTTTCCCAACATAATCTAGAGGCTGGTAGCCTGGTACGACTTACTAATCTTGGGTAATTAAACGTAGGAAGAAATGTACATTCTAAATGGAAGGTTTATGCAGAATTGCATGAGCTTGTATGGCCCCGAATTGATATGTGGCACATCAGTAGGCCTTTCAATCGAGCAAAGTCATTAACGTTTGACTCAATGATGAAAGTCTCAAAACGCTGATCTAAACCATGCAATCACTTGATTTTCTTGTACAAAGACGCATTCAACTAGTTATTGTCACGTTAGATCCACAATAAACATAACAAGCAAATGCAAACAACCACTTCACTTTGTTTGAGCTAAAAAAGTGGACGTGTGACTCCATTTTGTGGCAAAATAGGAACGCATTTAGAGAGTCTACAGTTACTTATATAAACATGTATATATCTTTTATTACCTAGTTGTGTTGTTCATAGTATATATGTTTCATTATATTGGCAAAGCTAGTTTAGGCTCGCGAGTCTAATCGAGCTCAATATTTCAAGCTCGAGCTCTTTAACGAGCTTTATATTAAGCTAGAGCTCATTAAGGCTTGTTTTGTTTCGAGCTTTTACCGAGCCGATCTTGAATAGCTCACTAGCAATTAGCTCGTCTACACCTCTAACTAATATGACGACGCTTAGAAACATTATGCTAATGTTCTAGAAGTAATCAAGAAAATTAATTAATAAGAGAGAAAATGAAAAAATAAATAAATAAATAAGGATTTTTTTACAGAACCGGTTAAACGAATAATCAAGAAGGTCCATGGTCTAAGTTGATGGCCTGCCCGCTTAAGATCCTTCCAAGTTGTCCGGCCCATGACTTATGAATTAGTGCAAAGCTTTCATCTAGCAAAAAACAGTTCAATTTTATAAAACTAACTTGTAAAATTTTATTATTTTTTGAAAGTTGCAACTAATTCAAGTATTTAAAGGACTAGATTTTTTATTATTATTATTTTTTTTATTATTATTATTTTTTCGCGTGCGCATACCTTGAAGTCGTCAACACACTAATCCAGATTATGTGTAGTTTTCAAGCTACCTTTTTACAATCTATTATGAAGTTGATTTCGAATTTACTTTTTATATTTATAATAATCAAGCAAGATAAAGTTTGTTTTATTGTTCGTGTATCTCTTAAATGAAATATTATCATATTTTCACCACTCAAAAATTAAAAAACTTGATATGAATGATCACATAACCCCATAATCATTGAGTGGCAACATGGTGTGTACAAAATCCCAAAGTCACAATCAATTCTCGAGTTTGGAGTAATGAAGGAGTGTTCATGTTAAAAAGACTCCCATTTCAACTAATACTCTAATAACAAAAGATAACACATTATGTTGCAAAGTCTTAGACCATTTTACGTTACTTTGAAAAACATAGAAAAGTGTAGTTTAAATATACATAATAATAACCGAACCACTCAACTAGTGTATACTAAAAACGCTTGCAAACTCTCCTACATCGAGTCATCTAAAAGGCATAAGTGTCATAAAATTAAGATCATCTTCCTCTTCTTTATTCTCTTTATCAAAATATGTGTTTCCACAACCCGTTAATCTTTATCAACCATTTTTTTATACGGAGGAAAGTTCGACTAGTTACTTAATGCTAAGCACGATGTTTTGTTGTGAGATGATACGAGTATGATCCTATTAGATTAGTGAAATAGATACTTACTATTACTTTTTTCTTAGACCAGTTGAATCTTATGTCCCACATAGAAACATAAGAGAAATACTTCTAAACATATATACCATAGTAAACACGGATTGTATGTCTTGAAGTTAATACAATGCTTTCAACCTCTATGTAACGTAATCGTTAAACATAACCAACGATTACTGAGCATGAGTGTGGAAAACTTATATCAGCTTTAAAGTTTTGTGAAAGAAACTTAAAGCTCTACTTTTCTATTATAAAAATTACCAATATTAACTCACAATAAAAAGACAATAAAACTAGCGTCCTCACTTCTATGTGTAGATGAAGCTCTGCAAAAATAAGAGGTTGCCTCAACTTACATGTTTACATGATAATTATGATAAGTTATACAACATTGTACTCTAGTAATTAGAGATTTACCAAATGTTAAACATGCATATTGCCATAAACACAAAACGAGTAACTCAACAGGAAGACATGTACAAGAAAAAGTTATAAAATGAACACTAGTGATGAATCGTTGTTTGAGTCATAAAATAGTTTAAGGTTACATAGAAGCTTTGACCTTTCTACAAAAGGTCGGAGGTCCTTTCAATCTTTGGTAGAACTGGAAGCAGTCTCTCTAACTTAGGTAGGGGTAAGGCTGTCTACATCCTAACCTCCCCCAAACACCGGAAACGGTATTGGGTACCCATAACCCGTGAAAGACGACATTGGGAGTTACTTTACTTTTTTTTATAGAAGCTTTGAGTTTAAAAATTATAATTATTCAAATCTTTATGATAACAAACCAAGTTAAATTAAAAGAATCCCATTTCGACTAACCTTATCGTACAAAAGAAATATCATTTTATAGCAAAGTCTTATACCAGTTAACGCTCGGCTCATTTCAAGCTTTTACCGAACTGATTTTGAGTAGCTTAGAGTAGTTCAACTCGGTTACACTTCTAAATAAATATAACAACAAATCAGTATAATTAAAAACGTAGATATAGAATCAATAAACATTTTTCTAATATCAAAGATACCTCCATTGTGCCCATTAAACTCCTTTAAAACTTTTTCACGTTGCAATTTGCCCAAATCTTTGATCCCTCTTATAACTCTTGTTTTAGCCCATGGAGCGGCATTCTTTCCTCGGTCAAGTCTCTTAAACAGAAAGGTATTGACCTCCTCTCTTTGTGCATTAGAAAGCTTGGGAATGGAGTTTCCATAAGATTTTGGGATGACGTTTGGTGTGGTAATCAGCCTTTAAAAGCTTAATTTCTGTGCGTCTTTATGTCGACAATGATAAAAGTTGTTGTATTGCTAATCGTTTAGCTCTTAATAATTGGTCTTCTGTTTTAAGAAGGCATCCGCGAGGAGGAATAGAATCTTCTCAACTTTCTGATTTGAAACATTTAATTGGTTCCGTTGCGTTAACAGAGCATAATGATACTTGGCAAAGATCAATTGACGTTTCCGAAGGGTTCTCTGTTGCGTCAATGCATTATTTGATAGATTCTCACACCTTGATGTGGGTTCTTCTGCTACTCGTTGGAACAATAATATCCCCATAAAAGTTAATGTCTTTTTATGGAGGTTAACTCTAAACAAGCTTCCATACAGGATGAATTTGGATAGGAAAGGTATTGAAGTTGATTCACTTCTTTTTCCCATTTGTCATGAAGACGTTGATATAGTTAATCATATTGTGGACGTATGGTCCGGACTGGGCCAGGAATGGGTCAGGCTCGGCCGATGCGGCCCACTCTACACCTAAACCCTAATCCATCCCCTATAAATACATGACAGGTTATCTCTAACCCTAACTTTGATATATGCTACATCGCATACTAACTTGACCGTCGGAGGTGGACCCCAGGGCTACGGCCTCGGGTCCACTCCTAACCGGTTCTCTTTGTTGACAGGTCTACTAGGGCTCGAGAAGACGACTAACGGCCAAGGGAGAGTCGTCGAATCCAGTCCGTGCCATATTATGCATCAACAAGTTGGCGCCATCCGTGAGACCACGAATAAACTATGTTTCGTGTTCTCATATTAAAAGCACTGCGTACCACTTGCTGATTCAAGGTTCTTTGGGACCCCACGAATCAATTTCTAAAGTCGGTATGTGAATTTAACATTACTCTAAAAGCCTTGCACATGGGATGAAGTTATGAATGAACCACTGCACATGGACACGAACCATTGTTTGGTTTATGTAATACCATAACTTCAATAAAGTTTCTTTCTTATTGGCTTACTTTAAATTAAATACGTTTTGTTTACGAACCATCATACAAATAACAGTATACGAATTACAATATTTCTTTACATGAGATTATGAAAAGTCCGCACGATCGGACCTATTTTATCTTTTAGTCCGCCGCGATGCAGACTATTTTTATCTTTTAGCGCGAATTAATTAGCATGAATCTACTGTTTTTTAGGTTGGTACGCCTTTGTTCGCTCGAACAACGATCATCGTCTACACGTAGGTACGTGCGTTGAGACATCGCCCGTAGCAGCGTGCGGCAGCGAACACCCACCGTGCTAGTCAATAAGCCATGGCGCTTGGACCAAAGGCGTGTATAAACATCTGCGATCATCCACAAGCGTTCGGAGTCTATCTTGTTCTGATAAATCCATCTGCGTCTATTAGTCGCGGTCACGGTACTCCATCCGAGTTTTATTTTTATATATTAAAAAAACACAATTAATTATTTACGTCGGTACACTCCCACGATGGAGTGTACCGCCACTTTTCTTACGTACTTCAATATTATTTATGCTATCGCAATATATTACTCATGCTATGTGTCTGTGTTTTTTCAATTAATTAGGTTTTTATATCTTTGCGATTCGCGGCATATACTTTTAATCTTTGCATTCAGTTTTTTTTTCGCAGATTCAATAAGTTTAATGCTCCTACACGAGTAGCACCATCAAACTTGGGGGGCTACCAGGGTATATATACCACTGTTTCTGTATGCGCATACGTCTTCTTTGTCGCGCACGACGCGCACTTATGCTACAGAAGCACGTCTTCTGTCGCACCCCTTTGTCGCGCACAGCGCGCACTTATGCTACAGAAGCACGTCTTCTGTCGCACCTCTTTGTCGCGCACAGCGCGCACTTCTGTTACAGAAGCACGTCTTCTGTCGCACCATGTTGCGTCGCTACTGGTACAAAAGGTACGCCCTTATCCAGGATGCAGCATGCGGGATCCACTTTCACCTACGCGGCCATGAATAGAACTTAAGTCTAGCATAACATAGCCATGCGCTATCTCATACTAGACTTGGGGGGCTAGTGGACGTATGGTCCGGCTGGGCCAGGAATGGGTCAGGCCAGGCAGATGCGGCCCACTCTACACCTAAACCCTAATCCATCCCCTATAAATACATGACAGGTTATCTCTAACCCTAACTTTGATATATGCTACATCGCATACTAACTTGACCGTCGGAGGTGGACCCCGGGGCTACGGCCTCGGGTCCACTCCTAACGGGTTCTCTTTGTTGACAGGTCTACTAGGGCTCGAGAAGACGACTAACGGCCAAGGGAGAGTCGTCGAATCCAGTCCGCGCCAGATTATGCATCAACACATATCTTCTTTAATTGTGTGATAGCTAAAGACATGTGGGCTTTGTTGGGTAGATGGTGGGAGATTGACACTCCTCTTTTTGAGAACACTTCGGAGTGGCTTATGTGGTTAGATTCTATGTCCCTCTTTAGTAAAGCTCAGTTGTTCCTTGATGGTGTGGGAGAGCCTCTTTTGTGGTCCATATGGAGTTTTCGCAATCGGTTGGTTTTTTCTAATTTCCCTCTCAAGAAAATGGTGTTTTGGGATAGTATAGTTTCACAATCGTTTTTATGGATTTCTTCTAGAAATCCTAAGTTTAAGTTAATTTGGGTAGGTTGGTTGAAAAACACTTTAGCTAGTATAAATTCTTTCTAATTTGTTTATGGCTTTTGCTAGTTTTATATAAAGCCGCCATTAAAAAAAAAAAGATTATCATCTTTAGACCACCCGAATCAATTATATCGCCATCATGCTGCCACTTCCCCACTCAAACAAAAAAAACTTGATATGAATTATTATATATGATTACAACTACGACTATATTACTAAATATTTTCATAAATATCCAACAAATGTTCACTGCTACTGCTTACTGCTCGCTACTAAACACACCCAAAGTTTGCCATGTATACATTTCAACTAATTATAAACTTAATAGAAAACAATACAAAAGTAAGAAGACTTCACGTTATGTAATGACACAACTAATGTGAGTTTGTTAAAAGTAGCAGTGAGCAGTGGCTATGAGCTGTGAGCTCACCGCTCACCACTTCTTAAAATAGCATTGAAAAATTAGTTTTTATGAAAATTAGCCAAAGTTCATCGCACTTTTGCCAAACGATCACTAAAATTCAAAATGGTTATTGTTCGCCGCTCCAAAAAGCTCCACCGCTTCGTGCTAAACATACCTTAAAATTTGAACTTTAAATATGTATGTATATATATAAAAAGGAGATTTTATATTTCTCACTATTATTTTCAACAAATATTCCACCTGAGTCCTCACCCCAACAAGTTAAAATCTAAAGTACCCATAAAATATTTAATTCACCTTTTAGTTCATTTTTACCCGGTTCGATCGATTGAACCGGTTAAGTTGAAATTTTAAACCGGCTTAAAATATTGGTAAGAAGATTAAGAAGAAAGGAGATTTTTAGACAAATTTTAACTCGCGCTTGCAAGATTGAACCGGTTAAGTTCAAATTTTAAACCGGCTTAAAATATTGGCTTGAGTATTTAAAAAAGGATTAGGATTATTATTTTTTTCAAGTCCTCAAGACACTCGTGATTGACATCTTACAAATGAAGCTCATGCGCATTTTTTTAGTTAATTTTTTACCGTATGTTATAAAGTCAATATTAACTTTTAACCTTTGATATTTATACATTAATTGAAGTCGATAAAGTTTCTTTTATTGTTCGTGTATGATTAAACATTACAAGGGACTAACCGAGGGTCATGTATACAAAGGGGAATCAACGACTCTTGCATTGTTCATTTTGAAGATCATATTCCTCTAATTAAACCATTAACGACAAAATGTTGCAAAGGTTATTTCACATCATTTACAAACCTAAAAATTAAACTATTGACGAGCTAACCTATGTTCGACAAGAAACAAAAACTTAAAAGATGGGCATGAGTTTTGGTTTTGTTCCACATTGGTAAATGAGAAAAAAACTTCCAAAATTATATACCATAGTGCATATGGAATGTATGTCTTAAAGTTAATATTATGCTTTCAGACTCGTTCATTCTCTTCTTATTAATACGACATATTTTATGAGTTTAGAAAAATTGTATGAGGTGTTAAGTTTTTGTAAGAGACTTCATGCTTTACTTTTCTTTTGTAAAGACTAAGAATATAAACCAACAATGACATAAAAAATAGCGTCATCACTTCTAATTGGAGAGTATTTAACCATATGTTGTCATAAATGAAAAAATTTGCAAAGAGGATTTGACAAGAAACTTCGAACATCAATTGAAAGATCAACTGCAGGTATGCAAAATTAAGATGTTGTCCTCTAATATGTATAGCAGCATTAAACAAAATGTGTAGTTCACTCAACTTATAATCAGAGACTCGTCAAATGTTTAGCATGCATATTGCAAGAAATACATAACGAGTTACTCTTTGTTGTTTAAAGACTCCCATTTCGACTAACCGTATCATATAACTAAAGAAATATCACATTTTATAACGAAGTCTTATACCAGTTTATATTACAAAAAGTAAATATTGAGGTCTAAAGATACGATAACAAATTGACACACCTAGTTATTGTATATTAAACACCTTTGCAAACTCTATTATTTTAGTATTATAATTGAAAACATGATATAATTGAAAGAAAAATACAATCGGTATTACGGAATCAAGAAACATTTTTATAATGTTTTAGAAGCAAGAAGATTAAAAAGAAAGAAAAGTGAAAGAAGAATTAGAAAAACTGGAAAGGGTATTCATTATTGGGATGAGCGGACTAGAAATTATTTATTTATTTATTTATTT
Organism: Chrysanthemum makinoi; assembly: GCA_910596185.1. Classification (NCBI taxonomy): domain Eukaryota; kingdom Viridiplantae; phylum Streptophyta; class Magnoliopsida; order Asterales; family Asteraceae; genus Chrysanthemum; species Chrysanthemum makinoi. Next base: position 5,036,595 of record OU343221.1, on the reverse strand, counting down.
TTATTATTTTTTATTTTTTGTACCTTGAAGTCATCAAGACACTCGCAATTGACATCTTACAAGTCTGGGATTAAGTGTAGGTTTTATACACTACCTTTTGATGATCTATTATGATGTTTATAGTAACTTTTTACCTTTGATATTTATAATAATTGCGCTATATAAAGTATGTCTTATTGTTCATGTATCTTTTAAATGAAATATTATCTTTCAATCACCCAAATCAATCCTATATCGCCATCATGTTGTCACTTCCCCACCATAACCAAAAAACTTGATATGAATTATCAAAATTGAGTGTAAAAAATCCGAAAGTTAAAAACCAATTCTCAAGTTTGGAGTAATGAATAAATTACAAGAAATAGAAACCGATTGGTCTATTTGCAAATCTTAAACATCTAAAAAGGGAGCTCATTGAAATATCAAATCATGTTTATGTTAGAAAAAAGGAACGACTAATACGCAACAGAAAATGTTGCGGAAAACACTTCACAACAATTTGAAACCATTGGAACATTTTGTCCCACTGTCCCACATAGGTAAATGAGGGAGATTCTTCTAAGCTTATATAGCATAGTGCATACGAATTATTTGTCCTAGTGTTAATGCTATTCTTTCTGCCTCAACTATGCGGCTCATAAAATAATTAGGCCTGGTATTTGAGTCTGGAAAAATTATATAAACTTGATCTTTTTGTAACTTTTACAAATTATTCATATTCTTAGATGAAGATTATGATAAATCATACACCATTATAATAATCAATTAGAGATTCAAAAAACGTTTAACAAATTGTACTATCATTTAATACGAAGATTTGTATATTTGTATTTCTTTTATATTAATAAAACAAACCTCAAGTGAAAACTTTCGTAATTCAAAAGAATCAAACATTTCCATATGGAATGCTACCTTCCGAAAACATAACATTACACTCCGTCTTCTTAATCGATTGTGTGTTTCGGGATAACTCAATTCAACCATTATGGCAGGAATTTTCTTTTCATTTTATTAAATATATGCTTCTTTATTTTCAACAGCCTAATACTTTGGGTTCATTCTTTAAATAATTTACAGAGTTGCTAATTTATGATTATGATTAAATTATACACAAATAGTTATTGGTATATAGGGTCAAACAATTTAATAACTTTGGATTTTAAGAGTAAGGGTGTTTGGAAGCAATGTTTGAATGGGTTGTTTACCAATAAAGGTTCTATGTGCTCATGGCTAGAACCAAGGGGTTGTTTGGACATTATTGTTTGATGGAACAATCTGACACTCTCATGGCTCTTTTGTTGTCCGATAAAGAGACTGTGCATCTTTTTTATTATTCTTCAATCCAATTAACTGGCGCATTTAATAATTCTTTTTATTACTTTTAGAGCCTGATATCGGTGTTTGGTTGAGTGAGAATTTGAAACCACGCACATGATAACTCACCTTGGAAATTAAACCGATAACACGTACGCAACACAATCTTTTGTCTAATATGTATTTTATTAAATCCGAGAACACAGACGAGAAACATCATTTGGCTGCAATTTAAGATAAAAAAAATTTCCTACACACTTATCTTTCTATTTTGGACAGTTATGATGTCTTTTGCTCGATATCCTTGCCCTTTTTCACTTTTCAATGAGTGGGAATTATAGCATTTGCTTTCTTGGTTCATCAAGTTTATGAATAAAGGTATGGGACACCATTATAGGGGGTCTATTAACATATGAGTCACACTTTCAAAGGCTTCACTTGAGCTTCATCGCATTCAAGGGAAGAGAGGTAAAAAGCCAATTTTGAGCAACATGTATGTGTTTTTCATATACTTTGACCATTTTTCACAATTATACTACTGATGAGTTGTTATTAAAGGTTTACGTACTAAGGAAGGTTGCATTTGTAGCCACTCGGGCTGCATTGAACCTTTAACATGGTGGTATCATGTAGTTATGTATATAAATGTGTCTTTTATCATCCTGGGAATGAAATATCTACCATAAACTTGGTTATTTGTATCCTGACATCAAACTTACCCAAATCCTCAAATTCATATATTCATCTTCACAATACCAACAACCTTTAATCTTTTTCGGCATACATAAACACACTATTAAAATCACTTCACTCCCATTGTTCAATCAAGAGGACTACTCTTATTTCCATACTTCCAAGAACTTGACTCTGATAACGATACTTTTTTAGCTAAAAGGCGAAAGCTTGATGATCAATGTGATCAAGAATCTTTGAACGAAAATTTTGATCTTTTGGGTGATGAGAAGATACCAAGTTTGAGATATGAAGTACCCCTTTTTAACATAAGGGTTATCGCCCAATAAATGTTCCAAAAGAAAGAGACAAACTAATTGATTCTACATGTTATAACTAAAGCTAGAGGAAAAGGCTTCTTAGCTTATGCATCTCGAAGGGGAAGTAAAAAAAAGTGTAACATCTAATACGTTTGCTTATGTTTCTTTTAAGTTTTTAGGTTTTAGGTGGAATCCTCTGTGGTAACTTGATTTTTGTTATATCAAATTACATGTGGACAAAGATTTAACTTTAATAACTTAAAATTTGAACCTGTTATAATTAAGCTAATATACGTCTAATGTGAAGCTAACGAGAATGAGAATTTATGCATTTGAAACAAAAGGCTAAAGATAGAAATGAGTTTGGTTTTAACCCACATAGGTGAGTGAGCAAATATTGGTGTAGTTTATAACTAAGACTCTTGAGGTAACAAATACGGATGAAGCGAAATATTTAATGGTATTTACAGCCATAAGCCACTTCACTACTTCCACTTGTACCGTTTTTGTTTTTTTTTTTTGGCTTTTTTTAAAGCCACTTCAGCCTTTTACGAGCATATATGTTTATACGCAAATCGTTCCTATCTCCAATTCACCATCATGCTCATCACAAAAAACAAAAAAATCTGATATGTATGATCACCTATAACCACAATTATTGAATGACAACATGGTGTGTACAAAATCCCAAAGTCACAATCACATTGAAGACTTCCATTTCAACTAACCTTCTAGTAACAAAAGATAACACATTCTCTTGCAAAGTCTTAGACTAGTTTACATCACATTGAAGAATACATAAAATTGTGGTCTAAAGATACATAATAACAACTCATTCACTCACGACCAACTCAACGAATAACTGTACACTAAACACCCTTGCAAACTCTCCTACATCAAGTCATCCAAAAGTCCTCAGTGTCATTAAAATTCGGTTATCATTATCAGGGAGACTATTTAGTCATAGTATTGGATAAAGCTATCACCTAACAGGCCGGGTTAGGGTTCTAACTAGTTTGTTATTGGTTTATCAGGTTTTAATAACACTTAGAAACGTTAAAAGTTATGATGATAATCTAGAGGTTGGAGGAAGAAACATACCTCTGATCAAAAGTTCATGTGCTTGTATTGCCCCAAATCGATATTTGTCACATCAGTTTTTTTTTTATTTGTCACATCAGTTTTTATATTTGTCACATCAGTTGGATGTTTGATTCAAAAATCAATATAATTAAAAATGTAGATATAGAATTAATAAAAATTTTGCTAACGTTTTAGAATTAATAAAAAAGATTAATTAACAAGAAAGGAAAATGTTTTTGACCAAACCGGGTCAACGGATAATCAAGAAGGTCCGGGGTCTAATAAGCTGGGCAATTTTGTCTACTCGACTTTCACTTTTTGCTTTTAACCTTTTTTTAACAACAATTGTAAAAAGGTCTAAGTTTTTTAATCTAAGCATGGAGTCATTATTTAAGTGTTAAATTTTCGTCGATGTTAAAATATTTGTGGAAAAAAAAGTTCAATGTTATAAAGCTAACTTGTAAGATTAATCCTCGCTTCAAAGAAAAGTTGAAGCATCCTCGTTCAACTATTTAAAGGACTAGACTGTTTTTGTCAGTCAATGAGAATACTGGTGTCAATCGTTTAATAAATTTTAGAATTATTGGTCATAAGTTTATAAAGATCATGTTTATGTGTAAGTGTTCGAAGCCTTAAGGTCTTCTAAAATTTATATAAAAAACATATATGTACCCGTTAAAATACGAGCAATATAAACATTGTTCAAGGTAATATATGAATCTAGTAGGGTTGTGTTGATGGCGGTCATAATAATCCACTTAATTTAGTTTCTATATGACAACTTTATGCTTTAAGCAATCTTACTAACATAGATGATCATAAGTTTATTTAACTTTAATAAATTAAATTTTGAACCTTTAATAATTAAGCTAATATATGTCTAACGTGAAGCTTATGAGAACAGAAATTTAAGCATTTGAAACAAATGTTTAAAGATGGAAATGAGTTTTAGTTTTTTCTCACATAGGTGAGTGAGCAAACATTGGAGACCAATGTGATATCAAATAATGATATGATCAAGAGTAAATTACATGGATGGTCCCTGTGGTATGTCAAAAGTAACAACTTTCGTCCCTGAAAGTTTAAAGTTGCACTGGTAGTCCCTAAGTTGGTAAACAAATAACACCACCGATCCTTTAGTTTATGTTTAAGTAAGTTAGTTATAATTTACACGTTAGCCCCTTTGGTTAAAGATCGTTGCATCGTATATCCTTAAATTTATTTACATAATCGTCCTTGTGGTTAGGTGGTCAGCGAAGTCAGCATACGTGTCACTGAGTGGTGCCACGTGGCGTCGGGTCGGTGGATCGGTGAGCGAAGGGTGGGTCGGGGTTTCCATGTGGCATTTGTAAAATATACAACATATTTGGCTACCCCTAGGATTGAACACAGGATATTTGTGTTGGAAGCAAAGTTTTGCCCAACTGGGCTAAGCATAGCTTCAATAATATTCCCCTAAATCTAATACATAACCTTTTCCTAAAATTTAAGGGCCCAATTCATAACAATAAAAGGTTCTATTTAGTTTTTGGCCTATCAATTTAAATGGTTATATGGACTGTAAAAATATATATAAGTATACCGTCGGACTCGTTTTTCGTGCTCTTTTCAATGGTATGCCGGGAATTTTTGACTTCCTTTGAACCTCGGAAAAAGCATGTTTTGCATTTTTCGAATGACGTTTTTGTTTTTCGAGGTTCTAACGAAGTCGAAAAATTCCGCGCTATGGACTCGTTTTTTCTTTTTTCTTTCCAATGGTATGCATGCTGGGAATTTTTTGATTTCAAAGCGAACCTCGAAAAATCACGAAAATCATCGTTTTTCTTTTTTAGTGGAAACCAGAAAAAATTCGGCATAATGGACTCGAACTTTTTAGTGTTCTTTCCAATGCTATGCTCGAGAATTTTTCGATTTCAAACGAACCTCGAAAAATGCAAAAATCATCATTTTTTCTTTGTTTTCGCATTTTTCGAGGTCCAAACCAAGTCGTTTAAATTTAGGTTTTGGCCTATCAATTTATGAGGTTCTATGGACTGTCAAAAAATAAATAAATACACCATCGGACTCGTTTTTTCGTGCTCTTTCCAATGGTATGCTCGAGGAATTTTTCAAGCGAACCTAAAAATCACGAAAACAAAGAAAAACAATGATTTTCTCATTTTTTAGAGGTTCAAACTAAGTGAAAAAATTCCCGAGAATACCATTGGAAAGAGCACGCGAAAACGAGTCGATGGTGTATTTATTTATTTTTTGACAGTCCATAGAACCTCATAAATTGATAGGCCAAAACCTAAATTGAACCTTTTGTTATTATTGAATTGGGCCAAATAATAAGGAAGGGTTATGTATTTGATTTTGAGTATTCTTAATAAAACTATGCTTAGCACAACTGGGCATAGGTTCACTTCCCACAAACAACCGGTTGGCGAATCCCACTCGAGCCAAAGATGGTATATTTTACCAATACGTGGCACCACCTCATTGGTCCCGCGTGGCAACCATTCCGACCACGACCCGACCCGCGTTTACCCATCCGGCGACACGTGGCACCATTCATGTGGTGACATGTGGCGTTGACTTCCGTTGACGGTCTAACCAGGACGATTATGTAAATAAATTTAAGGATATACGATGCAGCGATCTTTAACAAAGGGGCTAACGTGTAAATTATAACTAACTTAGCGCCCATTAAACTAAAGGATCAGTGGTGTTATTTTTTACCAACTTAGGGACTACCGGTGCAACTTTAAACTTTGAGGGGCGAAAGTTACTTTTGACATACCACGGGACCATCCATTAAATTTACTCTATGATCAAATACTAAATGGTACTTAAAGTTATAAGCCACTTCAGCCTTTCATCGTATCCTTTTTTTATAATGATTGATACTTATAGTCATAAGCCACTTCAGCCTTTTAATCACATTTGGATTTTTTTTAAGTGGTACTTATCTTTATAAGCCTCTTCGACAAAAAAATTACATCAACACTTATTTTTTTGTAACATAACGTACAAGTTCAGAAAAATTGTATTGACTCTTAAGTTTTTGTAAGAACGACCTTAAGCTTTACTTTTCTTTTATCAAGCTTAACTTTTCTTTAAGAATAATAATTCATGATGACAAAAACAATGAAAACTAGTATCCTCACTCTCATGTTGAGCATATATGTGAGAAACATTGTACACTTTTATTAAGATAAATTAGATTACAATGAATATAATTAACTGTAAATAACAGAAAATTAAATAGCAGACAGAAAGTGGTAGAAGCAGATGAGAGACACTATGAATCATAAAAAAATAAAGCAGTAAAAGGTCGTCGAACGAGGCTCGTGTTAAACACGATTCTCTTAAAATAGATTTTCCGTCTGTTTCGCGTGGCATAACATGCAAAGTATGTACGACGGACCTAACAACTTACTGAAAGATCCAGGCGAAGCGTGTGAAAACGAAAGGGTGTTGGAAATCGTCTGCTATAAGAGCTGCGTTTTTCTGTTATCCTGTAAAAATGAATGAGACTGTTAGGTCACTAGATTTACAACACAAGCTTACAAGAAATAGATTAAGGCGATTGAACAAGTAAACCAAACACACACACACGTTATGATAAGAACGGTTACGCGTAGGGCATGAGTGAAAGAAAAACTTGAACAACCAACCCTCAAGTGAGGGTTATTACATAGTATTTATAGGAGGTAAGCTAGGGCAACACTCCTAGTCCCTTCCTTTCTCTCCTAGGCTTGGGCCTAAGCTCATGGGCCTTCTACATAAGCTTAAGGCTAATAACAAACATAAAGGCCATAATTAATCTACCTATTACATATTAATTACTAACACTTGATTATGATTAGGATTGATTCTAAAAATCTCCCCCTCAAGTGTTGGTGATGAAAAGAAAAAAAGGCGTTGATGTAATAGTAGCTTTGGCGTCTTCGACATTCTTCTTTCTTGTGAAAGAATTGCCTTGATTCGAACCATCTCCAGGTGTAGAGATAGTTTACTTTGAACAGTTATGCTTTGACGTCATCTTTAACTTTGTTCTTTGATCATTGTTCTTTTTGATGAAAATGATAGTATGTTGTTGTGCATCAAGTGCTACAGGTTACCTTTGCCGGTGTCTCCCGTCTTTCTCCAACATGCTCACACGCTCTTTTGGCGTTTGAATTCGATGCGATGAAGTTCTTTAAGTCTTTAACTTTGTAGATTCTTTGATTTGACGAAGAATCATTAAATCATTGTGTTGCTTTTGGATAGAACTTCCATTAGTGACGATGTTGGTGTGAGCATGAGAAGAATCTGCGATCATTTCGGCTCGAGCTTCCATAAGAAGAAAACATTAAGCGGTTAGTAATAAGCGGTTCGGCACTTACAAGTTTGAACCGAGAGTGTTAACGGCAATAGTGAAAACACAACTCTAATTCTTGCAAAGGCGTTCACGAATCGGAGTCCCACAAGTGAGATAACACGATGTTTCGAAGTACACCTACGATTCAGATGAGTCGTTTAGTACAGAAGCATCACCTACGACGTAGACGTTTGAGACCACTAAGCGCAAATCCACGGGGAGTTGCGAAGCGACCTGCTGTCAGGGCTGTTTGATGTTGACCCTGGCAGGAGTTTCCATTCAATCACTGAGGATCACAAATGTTGGCTTGAGTATTTAAAAAAGGATTAGGATTATTATTTTTTTCAAGTCCTCAAGACACTCGTGATTGACATTTTACAAATGAAGCTCACGCGCATTTTTTTTTAGTTAATTTTTTACCGTATGTTATAAAGTCAATATTAACTTTTTACCTTTGATATTTATACATTAATTGAAGTCGATAAAGTTTGTTTTATTGTTCGTGTATGATTAAACATTACAAGGGACTAACCGAGGGTCATGTATACAAAGGGGAATCAACGACTCTTGCATTGTTCATTTTGAAGATCATATTCCTCTAATTAAACCATTAACGACAAAATGTTGCAAAGGTTATTTCACATCATTTACAAACCTAAAAATCAAATTATTGTGAGCTAACCTATGTAGAAGAAACAAAACTTAAAAGATGGGCATGAGTTTTGGTTTTGTGCCACATTAAATGAGAAAAAACTTCAAAATTATATACCATAGTGCATATGGAATGTATGTCTTAAAGTTAATATTATGCTTTCAGACTCGTTCATTCTCTTCTTATTATCGACATATTTTATGAGTTTAGAAAAATTGTATGAGGTGTTAAGTTTTGTAGAGACTTCATGCTTTACTTTTCTTTTGTAAAGACTAAGAATATAAACCAACAATGACATAAAAAATAGCGTCATCACTTCTAATTGGAGAGTATTTAACCATATGTTGTCATAAATGAAAAAATTTGCAAAGAGGATTTGACAAGAAACTTCGAACATCAATTGAAAGATCAAGGCTGCGTATGCAAAATTAAGATGTTGTCCTCTAATATGTATTGCAGCATTAAACAAAATGTGTAGTTCACTCAACTTATAATCAGAGACTCGTCAAATGTTTAGCATGCATATTGCAAGAAATACATAACGAGTTACTCTTTGTTGTTTAAAGACTCCCATTTCGACTAACCGTATCATATAACTAAAGAAACATCATTTTATAGCGAAGTCTTATACCAGTTTACTAAACTGTATATTACAAAAAGTTTAAAAAAATTGAGCTCTAAAGATACTATAACAAATTGACACACCTACTTAATGTATATTAAACCCTTGCAAACTCTATTATTTTAGTATTATAATATAAAACTTGATATAATTGAAAGAAAAATACAATCGGTATTACGGAATCAAGAAACATTTTTATAATGTTTTAGAAGCAAGAAGATTAAAAAGAAAGAAAAGTGAAAGAAGAATTAGAAAAACTGGAAAGGGTATTCATTATTGGGATGAGCGGACTAGAAATTTTTTATTTATTTATTATTTTTTATTTTTTGTACCTTGAAGTCATCAAGACACTCGCAATTGACATCTTACAAGTCTGGGATTAAGTGTAGGTTTTATACACTACCTTTTGATGATCTATTATGATGTTTATAGTAACTTTTTACCTTTGATATTTATAATAATTGCGCTATATAAAGTATGTCTTATTGTTCATGTATCTTTTAAGTGAAAGATTATCTTTCAACCACCCAAATCAATCCTATCGCCATCATGTTGTCACTTCCCCACCATAACCAAAAAACTTGATATGAATTATCAAAATTGAGTGTAAAAAATCCGAAAGTTAAAAACCAATTCTCAAGTTTGGAGTAATGAATAACAACTCTAATTCTTACAAAGGCCGTTCCTGAATCGGAGTCCCACAAGTGAGATAACACGATGTACCGAAGTACACCTACGATTCAGATGAGTCGCTGAGGTACATTGAAGCATCACCTCACGACTGTAGACCGTTTGAGACCACTAAAAGCAATCCACGGGGAGTTGCCAAGCGACTGGCGGTCGTTTGATGTTGACCACTGCGGGAGTTTCCATTCAATCACCGAGGATCACAAATGTGAACTGTCATAAATGTTATCGACAGATTGCTAAGATCCGTGAAGGACTCGATAATGTACCACTGAAATTCTTATTGTTGAATATCAAGTGATAAAATGTCAAGTGTACCTAAGAGATCTTTTGATGAATCTCGTGGCTCTAGACTCAATAATGCATTTTGGTTTTCTGGCAGGAGACTATGGAGAGGTCTCCTTCTTCAATACCGGCAATCTCTAAGAGAAAGCCGATAGTTTACGTAGGGTTCCCTGTGAGAATGAAACAAGCTTTTGTTGAGAGAAACTTGAGTGGCTAAGAAGGTTTAGTGCATGCGTCATTGGGTCCATGACGACTTTTAATCTTCAATACGGTGTCATCTAGTGACTACCGGTAGCATATGAATTGAACCGGTGTCTTCCTAAGTTGAATAATGCGGAGGGCTATTTCTTTTCACCCTTTTCTTTGCATTTTTTTTTAATTCTTCAACTCCTTCTTTCTTCGATTCTTATTTTCTCCTTTTTACAATCATACCTAAGGACTTCTAAATACTAACTATTTGTGGTGTCCCGGGGTAGATCCCTCGGCTCTGGCGGATCATAGGACGGTTATTCCTAACCTTAGTCACCTTATAACTCCATGACTAATTTATGTTGCCATAAAACCCTTGTTGTGAAAAATCTCTCAAAGTGTTTGTGAATGAAAAACATTTTAGTACCACTTTTGAGATAAGATTTTGCATAAATACTCCCCCTCCACATGTGCTTAAGTGTTTTAACGGTTAAAATGCACATGAGGAAAGAAGCGCGCACATTTTGGATTGATCAACTCAAGATAGACATTCCCCAGCGAGACGGTTCGTGGCATAGTTAAAGAGTTGCATTGTCAGCTTTTAGGTGACAACTAGCTCTAATAACTACCTTGAAGGTGTAGACAATCCTCGAAAGGTTGTCAAACCCGTCAGAGTTCATGTCTACCAAGAGTTTCTCGAATGGTACATTCTACTCGGACAAGTCCTTTGCGAGACACGTTTACATCACTAGCGAACTAGCTTGAAATTATTACCCGTCCCGGACATGTCTTTTCAAGTTACTAACAGTTTAGGATCTCGTCAATTCGTTGGTTAAGTCTTTTCACACGAGAAATCAACTAACATATTTCTTATCACGTATATTCTCCCCTTCAAAAATGGCATATATGATGTTATTTTTGAAACATTTGAGAATAAATATGACCATTTCGAGTGTTGCGGGAAGAGTGACACTGCGTGAACAATTTGTGAACAAAGTTTTAAGTCAAGTACTCCCTCTCAGAGTGATATAAGCGGTTGAGGTTTTGAAAATCATAAGGAAAGTACTTGTTCTTTTGAGCAAAACCTTGAAAAATGAAAGGTTTGATATTTTTTACTCAAAAGTAAAGCTTTGCTCCTTTATAAGGATTGTGGCACTGAGGCGTACCACATGGTCCTTTATTTACAAGTGCGGGTTGTACACTGTTATGTGTGCACAAGCCATTGACATAAACAATCATACATCAAAGTAATATGAAAGAAGCGGTTCAAGGGGTACGGTAGTCCGAGATGTCGCCAGGAGTGTGAGTTAGGCGTTGAAAGCCGATGATGTTTCTCCGGGTCGACCACCAACATAGCTTTCAGTCTTACGGCATCCCTTCTATACAACCGTTCATCAATCATGGTGATGATCCTCTTTCACGTCCCTTCGATCACGAGAATTCCATAAACAGGAGACCGATATTTTGGTGTATATCCTTCAACCGTAAGCCAATCCGTCCTAACCATCTTCAAAGTGTGATCTCCAAACTTATGAAGATTCTGCACCATCAAGCAATTTCTTTGAAGTTCACTGCGGTGGCGAGCGAAAGGTTTGCGATGGCGTATATTGTGGAAGCTGGTTGATGTCGGGTAGATCAAGCTGCGGTGGAGTGAAGTTGACACACGTCGATAAGATTCAAGCAGCCATCGGAGATCTTCTACACGTTCTTGGATAACTATCGTCCGATGAAGATGAGTCTTGACTTGATGAATTCACGTTGTACTGCGGTGGAGAATTGTCTCATACGACCTGTACTTTGGCAAGGTACATGTCTTCGATGTCGTTGATAGACAAATTCTCAAAGTCATCTTCATAGAATGCATAATCCCTTTCATCTTGTCGTTTGACCACGATATTCTTTAGGAAGGTGTAGTCCCACTTAGATGAAAGATCGGCGTGTTTGATGGCAACGATACTTTTAGAACGAATCGCATGTTGAGACTTACGAAACTGGCGCTTACGTAGTAGATTCTTATTCGGCCAATGATGAATCATGTACAGTGCATCTCGGTCGTAGGCTTCCACTTTGTTGGAGAACAAGTGATTGGCACGTTCCTCGATGGCTATGCAGTTCGAGTATATAGCTGCTGGGAATGGAAGTGTCAACGATGTAGCGTATTTCCTTGAACCATCGCCACCATGTAGAAGAAAATCCAAGTCTCTGTTGAAGAAATATCGGAATGGAATCCTTGGTTCATCTGATTGGCCAATTGTTGGTAGAAGTTTTGACCAGTCGGTGTAGTATGGAGGGTTGTCCCGTTTGGTGAAGTCGATGTTTGCTTCTAGGTTGAGCCAATCCATGTTGTTAGACATAGCTCGAGCAATGTTTTCAAGGTGATATTTGACCTCGATGGCACTTTCTGAGCTATCTTTCCACAGTTGAAAAGCTTCATTCTTGATTAGCCTCAACTGGTTTCGTCATCTTCTTCACATGGAACTTTTCTTGCATAATCTTAGCATGCTCGATGTATTACCGCCTACCGGATCTTGACCTTCTTTAGGGTAGGGAGTGGAATTGACAAGTGTAGAAAACCATTCAAATTCCTCTTGGTGTCTTCATCTAGCCATGATAGGGCGTCTACCTTGGAGCCTTTTTCTTCTGTTTCTTAGGCCTAGATGAGGGTTCTGGTTTCTTTACTTGTTTGGGAGAGGTGGGTTGTTGTAGGGGCTCATGGTGTTCTTCATAATCACCACCCGTATACTCAAAGTAATCACCGGTTTTTGAGTGCGGGGTGGTGTCTCGAATCATGAGGTTTATCGGTAGAAGAGCGAGGAAGAGACCTTTGTTGAGCGGAGGTGGGAGGTGGTGGCATGGAAGATGATTCACCGGACTTCTTCGGTCGTTTAGCTTCATCATTCTTATCCCGATCCTTATCTTCATTATCTCTAGGGCGTTTAGACCTTTCGACCGAATCTGCATGCTTCTTGGAGTTGGTAGTCCAGCAATGCTTGAAACGGCTTTCCTTCATCAGAAGTAAATGTCCCAGATCATTTAGACATTTGTGTGACAAGCTTGGACACCAATTCATTATCAGAAAACTACGGGGATCGGATGGATTGATTGTGACGGTTAAAGGTGTTGATCTTATAGTTTGCTTGGCTATCTGCATAAGATTCGGATATAGTTGTCTAGTAAACATCTCCTTTGTGACTTTAGGAGCGATATCCAGAAGGTACTTGTGAGTGTAGCCTTCGATCATTCTGTCCATTTTCCCTTGTAGATCATCCTGCATGAGCTTCTGTACATACTCCCTTTCATTCTGCATCTTGTCCTTCTCATCATGTAGATCGCGTATTTGGTCGAGCAAACCAATTCAGTTTATGTAGAGTATGTCCTTCTTCGACTTGTTGGACAACTTTAACGATTCGATTCTTAGATTGAGAGATCCAAGATGGAGTTGGCTTCTTTACTGATCTGGATGATGATTTGGTTGATCTTTTTGATGGTGGTGGTGAAGAGTGAGAAGAAGAATCTGATGATGATGAGATGTGAGGAGACTTCGGGTCCTTTGGTGGTTCAGAAGTTTCTTCCTTTGATCGTGCAGGACTATCTAGAAGAATCGTATCATACTCAACATCTTCTTCATTGCCAGTCTTAGCTTGTTCATCAGCTTTGGCTTTGACGCAACTTCTTCATTAGCTTTTACTTCTCTAGCTTCAGGATTCGGTTCTTCAAAATCATACCCAATAGTGTCTTCAACACGTGTTTGTTGTTGTACCAAAGTGGTGGCACGGATCCCTTATCGGGTTGATTAATGCGCATCGAGGATCGGTGAAGGTTGAGCTGCACCACTTGACCCTCCGGGCCACCCATTTGTTCTTGAGCAAATTGTTGTGCAACGTGTTGAAGTCGAACAATTTGAACTTCTTCCTGTATGATTTATCGGTTGCTCTTCATCACTTTCCGAGCTTTCATCATATGGCACAAGTACAGGAGTCTTTCCTTTGCCATGTTCAGCTATTTGACTAGGAGGTTTTGGATGCGATGGAGAGTCATCCTTTGCGCTTGTTTGAGTAGTGGACCTCTTCGATCGATTGTGTATCTTGAGCTTTCGTCCAGAGCTTTCTTTGTGGTTCCGGTGTAGGAATAGGAGCAGCTTCCTTGGAGGGAACTTTCTTCCTTGGAGTAGGTTTCCTCTTTGGGACCTTCCTTTGACTCTCTGTGCTTATTGCACTTCCGGCACTTCCTCTTACGGTTCTCCGGTAGGAGTTCGAGAAGGCTTTTCATCGAGATGACCAACTTTACCTTCTCGTATTGCTACTTGATACCTTTTGTATGTTTCAAGCTTTTTGATTTCATTGGTCGAAGGTGATCAGCAACACGGCACCTTGTTTCTTTGTTGTCGATTCCTTGATTATGATAGAAAGGATAGGTTCAGACAACACGTCGTGATTAATGGGGTCATTGAGCCTCTGTGGAATGTCGGGATGAAGACCAAGTGCTCTCTGGATCAACAATTTTGTGTATCTGACATAGGGAATCTTTGAGCCAAGTTTCTTGTGAAATGTCATCATGTTATCCCATATCTGTGCCGATTTCAATGTCCTTTTTATTGATCAATGACCAGAATACTTGCAGTTCCATGAGCTTAGGATGCTCATAGCCATCCTTGTCGAGACAGACTTAGTGATGATGATGTAGAGTGTTCTCCACGGTTGAGGAATGTTCTTAAGCTCCACGTGAGAGTGCTTGTTAATAATTCCTGATGCTTCATCATAGCCAATCTCAAGTAGAAATTGCGAAGCTGTCTCTTCAGTAGGTGTGGCAAAGAAGTCGGTTGGCACGATGTCCGAATGATAAGTACGCCCGTAAGTGAAGGATTAATGGTGACTTGTTTGTGATTAAGTGTCACTTTGTCCTGCACTTTGACAGTGATCCTCGCATAGAGTCGAATTGTTGAATGTAGATTTCCGTGCGTAGCGAGTGTGAGAGCATGTTCCGGTAGGGATGATTCCTTAGAATATCCACAGCAATGAGACAAGAAGATTCCGAGCATGTGAGGGTGTCAAAGTCAACCCTAAGGTTGTTCTTTCCAATCTTTCTAGGATAGCCATTTGGGAAGATATCAGCAATTGTGAGAACTCGGTGCATCCATTCATTTGTTGACCATGTCGTGATCACGAAATAACATTAGCCAATAGAACCAACATATCGAAAGACATAATGTTAGTCAACAGAAGGTTTTATTGTCTAATTATTGAATGCACAGTGCTAATGATTGTTATGAGTCCTAAGTCACTTGTTTGTCCAATAGTCCAATGACGTCGTGAAATGTTTCGTGAGTTAGTTAACTTTAAGTTTTAAAGTTTATGTTATCACTTATTGTTCACAACATATCAAACGATTAAGTTTATTAGTGACATTATTGGATTCGTGACGTTATGATTAGTTTCTTTACAAGTTTGTTCACGTAACAATTCATAATGAAGGTCAATTAAGGCTTAGTCGTAGTTTTGGAAAAGTTAAGCGTAAACAGTAATAACATACGCGTAGACAAAAGCTTATGCAAAGGATCCTAACTTACGCGTAAGAAATGTTACGCGTAGGAAAAGGGACCTTATGCGTAGAGCTTACGCGTAGGCGTATATAAACCTTACGCGTAAGGCTTACTCGTAAGAGTAGACCTTATCGCGAGGAGGTCGCTTGTTTACGCATATCCTTCACAGGATCGGCGTAGTCCCATTGTAGAACCTTATGCGTGAAGCTACGCGTAAGATTACTCTTACATAACAACTACGTGTAAGGTGATCCTTATCGTAGAGATTCAATGACCTTGATTCGAGTTTTCACAGTAGCAAGCACGAAATAGAATCATCATTACATCAATCTTAACACATATATTCATTCTAAAATCAAATCATGTCATGAAAGCTTGTTAAACATTTATCGAAAGAAACACTTACGCGTAGGTCAAAACCCTAAGGGTTATGAATTACACATAAGAGTTTTAACCATAGGATTAGCACCAATTCAATTCCGGTAGGTCATGGATGTTATGAGAGTCTAATAACGGAGTTATAACATCTAAATCGTGGTGAATCAAAAATACCCAAACTCAAGAACATTAAACCTAATTCCTAATTCTGACTTAATTAGTGTTTCGGGTTGTATAGGGCTGGAAATCATTAATACACCATGATATGAACATCACACAACAATCTTTTGACCAAAAACTTCACATTTGAAAACACCCAATTCGACTTAAGAACCCTAATTTTGAAAAACCTTCAATTAGTGTATCTGGGTGGGTTTAGAGGATAAAATTAGTATCATTAATGTTAAATACATGTTTTGACACAATCCTTTTAACCACAAACACCCATTCTTGATTATGAGTTCATACAGCTTATCGTAGAACACAAAAACAATCATAGACAAAAATTTGACCGTTGGATTCGTGTAAAAATCAAAATCTATGTTTGTAAACATGTTAAGATCATGAAAGAACTTACAAATTGATGATCAGAAACACGGATTTGTCAAATGATTCTTATATGGGATCTTTATGGTGTAAGTAATAAATGTGATGAAATAGTTAGGTGGGAGGTGTTTTATTAAAAGTAACTTTAAACTTTTGGCAGTTTTGGTCCCTCCACCTTTTCCATTTTCATACAAAGCCATTTAACTTCCGTTTTGGTTATCAAACAAAGATTTTAAGAAAGGAACTTTGACGACACTCCCCCTCGACTTAATAAATGATGAAAGGTTATAAATTTTAGTCGAGGAGTGTGTTTAAACCGTAAAGGTTTCCACCATTGATAAAAGAAACACCGGGATATGACAACATGCAAGTACAAATTACAGATGATATGAAGCGGTTAAGTATATATTTTCTTCCCCTCAACACTTGATCGGAAAAATATTGAATTTTGAAAGATTAGAGTGTTGATGGAAGAAATGTACTTGCCATGTTGAAAGAAAAAAATAGATTGGAAGAATATTTTTGTTGTTTTATCAGATTTAATATTTTTGTATTTTGTTTTTGAAAAATTATTTACAATAGAGATTTTGGTGTTTGACAGGTTTTTAAGACTG
The DNA here is from genome assembly GCA_910596185.1 of Chrysanthemum makinoi. Lineage (NCBI taxonomy): Eukaryota > Viridiplantae > Streptophyta > Magnoliopsida > Asterales > Asteraceae > Chrysanthemum > Chrysanthemum makinoi. The sequence continues at coordinate 5,019,349 of OU343221.1, read as the reverse complement.
TTTTAGGAGGTCATCAATTCCTCTTGAGTCAAACACCTCATACCAATCTGGTGGACCAACTCATTAAACATAGCGGGAGGCAAGGCTTTGGTGAGAAGATCTGCCAATTGGTATTCTGTACCCATGAAATATAATTCAACGATACCACTGTTCCACGTGATCCTTGATGAAATGATATCGAAGATCGATGTGCTTTGATTTCGAGTGTTGGCCGGAAGTTGCTGCGAGATCGCAATGGCACTCCGATTGTCGCATACATCGGGATTCTCGTCAAATACGTAACCATAGTCTTTGAGTTGTGTTCTCATCCAAATGACTTGACACAACGCCGACATGGCTACATATTACGCCGGTTGAGGACAACGATGTACAATCCTGCTTCTTCGATTGCCATGACACCAATTTATCACCAAGAAATTGTAAAGCTCCGGAAGTACTTTTCCGAGAGTCTAAGCATCCTGCGTGGTGAAAAGCGATTAGTTCAAAACCGAGAATCCGGATACGGATCCCCAAGTTAATGGTTCCCTTTATGTATCGGAGGATTCTTTTAGCCTCCTAGAGGTGGGTTTCAGTTGGTCATGGCCGATAGCGGAGCAAAGATATACGGCAAAGACAATATCAGTCCGCTAGGCTGTTAGATACATGAGAGACCCAATAATACTACGGTATTTTGTAGGGTCCACCAATTTCCCATGTAAATCGGCGTCTAGCTTCTTGGTATGAGCCATTGGTGTGGCATAGGTGTCACAGGGTTTTCATTCCAAATTTGTTTAACAATTCAAGGGCATATTTGGGTGACTCGAAGAAAATACCATGGGGTGATTGATGAACTTGTCAGAGAAAACGTGAGTTCACCCATCATGGACATTTCAAAATTTTCTTCATTAGTTTTGCAAAAGCGATTGAAAACTTTTTATGTGTAGACCCAAAATGATGTCATCCACGTAAATTTGAACAATTAAGATATGTGCCCCGTGATATTGTATAAAAGAGTTGGGTCAACCGAACCTTTGGTGAAATTATTAGCAATGAGGATAGATGATAGCTTATCGCCATGCCGAGAGCTTGTTTGAGACCATCTGAGCTTTTGGTTTGTAGACGTGATTCGGAACTCGGGATCAACGAATCCATCGGTTGGTGACATAAACCGTTTCTTTAAGTTGTCCATTGAAAGCGCAGTTTTGACATCCATCTTATAGACCGTCATATTCATATGAGTCGCGAATGCGAGAAATATCCGAACACCCTCAAGACGGCGACGGAGCAAAACATTCTTCAAAGTCTATTCCCTCTTCCGACGATAACCCTTAGCCTAGGACGGACTTGTTTTGGATAACGTTTCCTTCAACATCCAATTTGTTTTTCCAAATCCATTTGAGACCAATGACGTAGACCCTGTTGGTCTTTCAACCAGTTCCCATACTTCAAGACGTTTGAATTGGTTGAGTTCTTCTTGCATGGATTCAATCCATGTGTCTTTTGTCATTGCGTCTTTGATGTTTTAGGTTCGATTGGCGGACGGTGAGTGCATAAATGCAATGTTCACCGTCGTGTGAAGACGTTGTCTCGTAACGACTGGTTGATTCGGGTTGCCAATAATGTTTTCCAGAGGATGGTCTTTCGTCCATCTATTTGTGGAGGGTTGATGTTGGTATACATTGTGCAGATTTTGAGGATTCAAATGGCTTGTTGAAGATTATGCGACATCATCGTGCAGTAGTCTCATTAGCAAAGCGGGTTAAAGACATTTGGATCAAAAATCTGCGGTGGGGTACTTCATTTAGAACATCATCAGCCGGTTCATCATTGTTGGAAGCGGTTTGTTCAACCGTTGTGTTGGAGTCAACTGGTGGTGCTTCTTCAAGCAATAGTAGTTGTTGTAGCGGTGTATCGGGTATAGAGTATTATCGGGTTGAAGCCGAGCGCGGATACACGCAGCACGTTCATCAATATCGTCCTGAATAGTGGAGCAAATAACCTTTCCATTTGTTGTGAGTAAGTGGGGCTTTGTTCGGTGATGATGGGGTTTGGGGGAAGTTTAAGCGGTTGTGTCGGGTTCCAATTTGTTATACTTAGAAGCCATTTCCGTAAGTTCATCAAAATGAGCATGAATCGTTTCCATAACCTCTTTTGTTCGACGATTCTAGATTTGGAAACCTTTAGAATTATCACAATATCCTATAAAGACTCAATGTCGCCTTTGCTTTGAGCTTTCCAAAGTCATCACGATCATTATTCCGGATAGAGATCCAAAGATATGTGAAAGTGTTTGAGATTCGCTTCGCTGTGGACAAGCTCAAAGGTGTTTTGTTGTGGCGTTTTGTAATCATAGAACGGTTTTGAGTATAGCATGCGATGAGATACACTTACGCCCATAAGTAATCTGGAAGTTTAGCATTGATTAACATTGTTCTTGCGGCTTCCACTAACGTTCGGTTTCGTCTTTCAACAACTCCGTTTTGTTCAGGTGTACGTGCAATAGATGTCGTCTTGAATTCCCACTTTCTCATAAAATTCATGAAGAGTTTGATTAACAAATTCAAAGCCTCTATCATTCGATTAGTCGAGCGGTGTTTAGTGAACTTGAACTTATTTTGTGAGAAAGGTGATGATCATCGTGGAGCTTGATCTTTGCTTGAAGAAAGTAGACCCAAGTCCAGCGTGAATAGTCATCAACAATTACTAAGATGTAGCGTTTCCATTGATCGTTTGCACGCGCATCGGGCCACACAAATCCATGTGAAGAAGATGAAGCACATGCTGAGAGCCGTGTTCCACCTTTGAAGGAAAATGAGCACGAGTGATTTTGCCTTGTTCACAAGCTGAGCAAATTTGATCTTTAGAATACGAAACAGTGGAGTCCTTCAACTAGTTTGTGTCGAGCAAGGTTGGTGATGGTTTGAAAGTTTAGATGTGAGAGACGACGGTGCCATAGCCAGGATTTTGTTGGTGTTGCCTTTGAAAGTAAGTAGATGTGAGAAGAAGCAACCATGTCTTGCATAGAGATAGTGTAAAGACTTGAACTGCGCGAGCGGACATAAGGTCGTTTCCTTGTAGATCACGAATGAAACAAGTTTTCTCCCGAAAGCAACTTCCAAATCTCCATCACAGAAGTGACCCCTACGGCGTGACCGAGGCCTTCCACATAATAAACCCTGCTAATTTCGATGTTCCCATTGATATAGTCTACGTAGCCCATGATAGTGCAAGTGATCATTCGACTGGCGCAATGAACTTTGCAATAAAGTTTGATAACAGTTTAAGGTTGCCGTCATGTATGGGGAACATCCGCTATCAACAATCCGAGAGAATGATCGTATCACCGCATTACACAGGCGACACAGGATGGAATAGAAGTAGATGTGGAACCCGAAATGTTAGAGGGTTCCATTATAGTAGATATACACACATCAATAGCTTTAGGTATCCACTTAAATCCTAGTGTGTTATATATCCATTTCCGCCATCTCCAACTAGTATTTGCTTTAGTCTTAGTGAATGCACTAGGTGTTATTACATTCCTAGGAGGTGGCGGAGCTCTGAGGGCCAAGCGTTTCTTAGAATCTAAAGGGCGGTCTACCAAGCAGGACTTAGAAAGATTAGTGGGCCTAGAGGTATTCGGTTCTTAGGATTCCTTAAACGAGAGATGATAGCTTTAGCAACACATTTGTCATGACAATCAATATTCATACTTTTACGACAAATAACACAAGGTGCATCGGTGAATATCAAAAGTACTTAACGGTTTAGCATTCGTTACATCACTATTTCTATTACATGTGCGGGCCAATATCTATAGTGGAAGCAGCGTGAGTCTTATTCATAGTCCTAGGGTGTTCTTCTACTTTAGCATTCCTTATTGATCTTTTCTTAGGTCGCAACTTCCAATTATTCGATGTAGTGCTCTAGGCGTATGAAGTCGGACGTTTGGAAAAGACGCAACTATTCCTGTTTAAGTAGAAGGAGGCACGTTAGCAACTTGTGATTTGGCAGTAGGGATTCTAGGTTCACGATTACTAAGTGTTACTGGTGCTATTCTCTTAATCACGGTAGTCGGAAGTTGTTCATACTTTCCTAACATTTCTCTTAACTTGAAGATAGTGTGAATCAGATCTTGATTTTCAGACCGAACATTTCCAGGAAAATGCATAACTTCTTTAGTGTGTGCAAGATAATGATCAAGTTCATTAGATGCTTCATCACGAGTCTTTTTGAGTAAATCAAATATGACACCATATTCCTTTTTAACTTTTACAAGTTCTTGTTCATATTTTGAGATTTGACACTTAAAAGACACGCTTTGATCATCCAATTGCTCAATTTTAGGATCGAGAAGATTTTACGCATCGGGCGGACAATTTTGTGTTGAAAAACAAGTTGTTGATCGTGAATATCTTTTTGACACCAATTAAGGCGACGTATTGCATTTGAAAGTTCGTTTGACAATCGTTTGTTTTCAACTTTTAAGGACTCGATCTGAAGCATAGTATTAGTGTTCTCAACATTTACCACGAAATCAATAGTATCGTGAGATATAATCAAATGCATATGACAAAGAATTCAATAACACAACATTATGGACATCGGCACACGGATGACATCTTCCAAGAGTCGATCAACATCTTTTCTCAACATTTTCTTTTTACGTTTAGAATTAGAAATAGATGTTTACGTTTTCTCAAAAGCGACCTTCATCAATCCAAGTTCCTTATGAAAGTCCTTTTTCCAAGACAATGCACAACTTTTCAAATTTTTAACATTTGGTAAAAGATGTTTCTGAAAAATGTCTCTTTGTTCACGCGCTAGAGGCGATTGAAAGTGTTGAACTTTGATTTTTGAATGATATTCTATCTCATGTTGTAAAGTTTTGAGGTCAGCCATGAAAAGGTCAAAATATCGAAGAATTTTGCATTTTCAGGTTTTGAGTTTACTTCATGATGGAAGGTAAAGGACCATAAGTTTGTGCATAACGGTTTGGGATTATCATTAGAAGACTCAGACGTTTTATGATAATCCTTGGTGTGTTAGAAGAATCCGTTGGTGTGACGAAAGTGACCGCTTTTGAATAGTTAAAAGGTTTGTTGTAAACAACATTATTTAATTTTGATCGACTCGTCTTACGCATCTAATTCCTCTTGGCGATGATATTCAACAACACTCATAATGAATTATCAATTTTATATTCTCACCTTTGGAAACTTCGTGGATTTGGTTTGAATGCTTTGGTTGAAAGCTTAGGTTTGTAATCAGCAAGATTCGGTCCATATCCATTTGGATTGGGTTTTAAAGTAAACTTTTCAATGGCTGTGACCGACTCGCCATGTTTGTAAACAACAGTTTTAAACTCTTTAAGTTTGTTTTGCAAGCCGATGATTTCTTCAAGATGATCATCTATTAGTTTCGTTGAATGCTTTTTGTATGCAGAGAACTGTTTTTGACAAGTTAACAACTCACCATTTTAGCTTTTGATTTTCCAAGGTGAGAGCGTTAATTTGCTATTTATGTTCATGTTTCAGTTGTTCTATCTCGGACAACAAAGCATTCTTGAAGCGGCTAGATCATCATCTGTCTCTTTAAATATTTTTCGTTTTGATGAGATTTGGCAAAGGCCGCTTCAAAACCGTTTTTCACGTTTTCTTGAGTTTTGAAAAAGTTGAGTTGCTTTTGTAAACTTTCAAAATCCTTGGTTAACTTGATGCATTTTTGCTTTTCAAGTCTGATTAATGGCATGACATTTTTCCACTATGGTGTTGGTCTTGTATTAAACGAGCAAAATCTGGATGAGGCAAAAGTTAACGTGTTCAGCGTGAGTCTCAACATGATCATTACTGAGATCCTCAAGTATAACCACGTAGTCAATTTGATTATCAAGGGAAACCGTTTGGTCATCTTGATCGTCAAATATAACTATGGGGTCTAGTTGAAAATCGTCGGAATGAGATGTGGACGATTCATTTTGAACATTCGAGCCTGCGGATTCGGATGTTGGCGGAGATATGAGATCGAGATAAATATGGTTTGTTGGGGTGCACAGACAAGCCATCATGTCATACCGGGCACGTGTCACTCATGTGTAATTCATGCATATTAGCCATCAACATAATACTGCATTGGGCAAGTCCTCCATATCATCATCGAGTGCGCATTTGCCATAAAGCTCGTTCTTTGTTCGTGAGAGTTCCACCAGCTTCATCCTTAAGAGCCAAAAGAAGAGCCTCTTTGAAATAAACACTGCCCCTAGTCCTTGGCTTTGGGCATGCATTAGCAGTGTCCCTTCTCATTGCGATTTGTAGCATCGAAGACCATTCAACCCATTGAGCATTTCCTGTTCCACCACTAGAGCTCGATTGTTATTCCTACCCACAACATTAAACCCTTGACCACCGCCCATCTGGCGACCATAACCACGATTCTGAACTTCAACTCGTCCATTGTTCACAACAGCTTGATTCCTTGTATTAGATGAGGAGCGAATACGGTTGTTGGATTTGTTGTTATAACGGCTAAAGGCATTAGCAATCATAGCAAATCCTTGTTGCAGTGCTTCACGGATCAATTCCTCATTAGCTTCAGCGACAAGGGCTTGAGCATTGTTGTTGTTGTATGGAACCAATTTAGTTTGTTGAGATTGAGGTTGTGAAGGATCATGTGGTGTGATTGTAGCAGTTGGTTGAGTTGCTGGTTGAGGAGAATAGCTGTTTTGAGCATATAAGGCAAGTTGTTGATTTTTCGGATGTGTCGGTGGAGCAATTTGAGCACGGAGAATCCTTTCCCTATCAACTGCTTTTTCATGAGGCTTCAAAATGTCATTACAACAATCCATATGTAGAATGATGCAAATTCTTCGCTTGACGGAGGAAAATGACATACTTCTCCCATTCAGAACCAAGACTACTCAGGAACTTAGTATTACCTGCAATTCTTGGCATGATGATGTTGTGTTTATCCAAATCATTGATGATGTCTGAAAAGCGATGATGATAAGACTCTAGTGTCTCTCCAAGTTCAATCATGAAGTGTTCATAAGCCAAGTAAATTTCGGATTCCAAATCCTCGATTGAGTATGAGCCTTCCATAAGAAGATGAATATGATCCCACATTTCCTTTGCAGTCTTTTGAGCATCAACACTTTGAAGAATTGGGTTAGGTAATCCTAAGAGGATGTATTGCATTGCAAGTTCATCGGCTTCATAGTGTAGAAGTTCTTGAGGATTCAAGTGCAATAGTAGCAATGTTTTTTGTTCATCTCTTGGTTGAATAGCATTTGGATCTCGGGTACAATGCAGTAGGCATCTCAAATGGACCTTCCAAGATAACCTTCTTTAAGAACTTTCCATGTGGCTTCTTCAGATCACAAAACCTTAAGAACCTTATTACCCATTGATCGTAGTTTCCTGGAGTGAGCATTGGAGGTCTAATAAGTGATCCAGCCTCATGAATTGATTGTTGGTTGCTTAAAGCTTCACACATCTTTGCAAACCAAGTGGGTTCCTTCATAGTGTTCCTTGATGGATGCTGATTGAATTCGGTTGTGTAGGGTTGAACTTGAAGGCTTGGTGGTGGTTGAACCATTTGAGGTTGTGGAATTGCAGCAAGTTGTGGAGTATGTTGTTGATTAAATTGTTGTTGATAAATTGCTTGTTGTTGATTCCATTGTTGATGTTGTGGACTTAATTGTTGTTGACGTTGAGGATAAGTGTAAGGGAAATAGTTAGAGTATGGAGGTTGTGACATTTTGATAAACTTGTGTTGGTAAAAATGGATCTTTGTAGTCGAATGAACCTTTGTTGATGAAGAGTCCTTAGGCGTAGAAATCACAATAACCAAGTAGCACTTAAGCCTAAAAACACCAAAGTTACGCGTAACAATGAAGAGTTACTCGTAGATTTAGCTTACGCGTAAGTAGGAAAAAGACGCTAAAGTTATGCGTAGACACAAAGTTAGGTGTAGAAAGTTAGGCGTAGGATTATCTTATGCGTAAGACTAGGCTTAGGCGTAAGATGAATCTTATCGCGTAGGATTTCTACGGCGTAAGCTTTATGCTTATCTCGTAATTTTAGGGTTTTATCCCAAGTGATCTTTTACACTTCACGGTGCAAAAGATATCCAAAGTCGACGTATTTTCAGGCTTATCCAAGCAAGAAAAACATGGAGTAAACCAACGAAGATCAAACCAAGGATAACCTTACGCGTAGTTTTAGGGTTTTGCTAGGCGTAGGATTACTCGTAAAAATGATAATGCCCAAAGATGTTTCTAAACCAGTTTTTGTGTGATGAAAGAGCTTCAATAACACTAAAAGACACAAAAGTGTGAAACTTGATGATCCAAAGCTCTTAAAGCGGTTATCGTAGTTTGAAACCCTCGTATAAAAACTAGTTTAAAAACCACGATCCACGCATAAAGTTTGAAACTTTTTGCCAAAAACCCGTATTTTAACACCTTAAAACGTTGAAAGTACAAGAATCTTGGATTCAAAAGTGTAAAAAGGCGTTTTAAGTGAACCAAAGTATCAACCACGTTTACGCGTAAGACCAAGAACCAAAAACTTCAAAAACAAAATGTTTCACCCAACTAGTAGGCGATTGATACCACTGTTAAGTCACTAGTTTTACAACACAAGCAAAGAGAAGAAATAGAGAAGGAGAGATCGGTTGAACCCTTATCCAAACACACGAAATACTAAGAGAAAGGTTAAAGCAAAGAGTGAAAGAAAAACTTGAACAACCAACCCTCAAGTGAGGGTTATTACATAGTATTAATAGGAGGGAAGCTAGGGCAACACTCCTAGTCCCTTCCTTTCTCCTATGGGCTTGGGCCTAAGCTCATGGGCCTTCTACATAAGTTTAAGGCTAATAACAAACATAAAGGCCATAATTAATCTACCTATTACATATTAATTACTAACACTTGATTATGATTAGGAGTGATTCCAACAAAGACATATGGCTTTATTTATAGTGAAGACTAATCTTGTCCTCTAAGAAAATATATTTGCCATATAAAAACAAATCTGTTATTTATAACAGATTCGCAAATCTTTTTAATATACAAAACTGATTTGTGTATCTTTTAATGCACAAACCGATTTCTATAAACTTGTTAGATAAGTTTAAATATATTCCTAAAACTGATTTGTGTATCTTTTAATGCAGCAAAAAGATACGTACGTATGCGAGGCTTCAGAGTTGCAAATTGTGGCATTCGTGTTCGCAGGTCGCGCATGAGTTTACTAGCTTCGTACCCATTTTGGTACCCAATCTCCTTTCTTGCAGCGCTGCGTAAGTGTAAATTTTGATTACAAATATCAAGACATCTATATAAACCACTCAACACTTCCTATTTTGAGCGATGTGGGATGTGTTTCCATTTCCATATTTTGTGTTACAAATGCCTCATTTTGAAACATGATATCTCATTCATATAAGGTGAATGGTACATATCGTTATAAGCCAACCTATTTAAAAATCCGTCTCTTTTTAATTTCGCTATAACTTAGCAAGTTAGCCTAAACAATCTTTAAAATTATAACACGTTTTATGAATTTTTTTGATATAACCCTCATTAATAATAACTATACCCGTACTTCACAATAGACTAGTTTCAAAAATATTTGCATCGTCTTCATAGTAATTTTTCATCTTGTATTAAAGTCAATGTGATAGGAATAAAGTTGGACTACTCGATATGTGTTTGTATAGCCCGATAACGTTTATCAGCCAAATTGTTATGTGGAGTAAAGGTGTTGGACAAGTTGCTTAATGTTCAGAACGAAGTTTGGTTGCCTATTTGATTAGTTACATGAAACCAGTTGAAACTTTTGTAACTTTTGTCCCACATAGATAAAGGAGAAAAAATCTTCTAAGCTTATATACCATAGTGGAGATCCATTGCATCTCTTAATTACTATGCTTTCAATAACAATTCACAATAACAAATACAATAAAACTAAAATTAGTGTCCTCACTCCTAGTGGAAAGTGAAAAATACCAAACATCAAATGAAATTGGGATTTACTCATCATCTACACTAATATTAACATTTTTGAAAGAGAATTGATACTCACACCATATTTTTTTATGCATGCACCATAATTTGTGCATTATATTTTGTATCGTAAAATACTGTAATGCACAAATTGTAATGTATACATCAAAAAATGTGGTGTGAGTATCACCACTTTCAATCTTTTTTTGAAAGTGGAGTTCCATCTCATCACTACTGGTCCCCACCCGACCTAGTTAATATCTAAAGTAACCAAAAAATATTTAAGAAGAAGGTATTTCAAATGAATGATCATCTTTCAACCACCCAAAATCAATCCTATGGCCATAATGTTGTCACTTTCCCACCAAAACCAAAAAACTTGATATGAATTATCACATAACCCCAAAATTTAGTGTACAAAAAAATCCCAAATTTACAACCAATTCTCAATTTTGGAGTAATAAATAAATTACAAGAAATAGAAACCGATTGGTATAAATGCAAACCTTAAACATCTAAAAAGGGAGCTCATTGACAAATCAAACCATGTTTCTGTTAAAAAAAGACTCTCGTTTTAACTAATCTTCAAATAACAAAAGATAACACATATTATTGCAAAGTCTTGGACCAGCTTACATAGTAAAGAACAACCGACTCACTTAACTATTGTAACCTAGACACCCTTGCAAACTCTCATGCACCGAGTCACCTATAAGTCCTTAGTATAACGTAATAAGGGAATATTTGATGATATACATATGCTAAACGGGATCTTAATTCGATGGTAATTCTGTAAAAAAGGAACAACTAACAGGTTAGCAAAGTAATAATCGCACATGACAAACTTATGTCACTAATGGCACAAGATTAAGCTGGTTGTGTTATCGAATGTATACGCAACATCTGGAAATTAGCAAGAAAGATCAAAAGTTAAGAAATTAATGGATGAGAAGAACGTTAATAAGGAACGCCTAATACTAAACAGAAAATGTTGCAGAAGATGCTTCACATCAATTTGAAACCGTTGAAACATTTTGTCCCACACAGATAAATGAGGGAAAGTTTTCTAAGCTTATATAGCATACTACATAAGAATAGTTTGTCTTAGAGTTAATACCATGCTTTCGGCCTCGATTGCTTTGCTCATAAAATTATTGGGCCTACCATTTGAGTTCGGAAAAATTGTATAAACTTGAAGTTTTTGTAACTCTTACAAAGATTAAGGATGATAATCCACGTTAACAAATTATACAAATATTTAATATGAAGATTTGTATCTTTTCTTTGTAGAATCTTGTTATTGGATGCTCACTAATTATGAGAAAAAGGGTCAATTTATGCAATGGTATTAGATGAAGCTATCACCATTACCAAAGTTTGAGTACATATATAAATAAGCTCAACAACTAAGATATCTTTGAGCTATTCCAGTTGTACAAACAATCTTGACAAATTGAGAGCTCGCATTCAATAAAAAGAAAAAGTCATCCAACTATCGGACCAAGTTTATGCTGAAAAACTCCCATTTCGACCACATTTTCAAACTTTCAAATACCAAAACATCTGATTAACTTAACTATGGTACAGTAATTGTGGTCTAAAGATGCATAACATCTGATTAACTTAACTATGGTACAGTAAACACCGTTGCAAACTCTCCTATTTCGAGTCATCTATAAGTCCTCGCGATAACGTTATCAAGGGACCAGCCAAGGGTCATTGATGCAAGGGGAACCAACAGCTCGCTGGTTGTTCTTTATCACTGTCATAATGGTGTTTCATCAGGCTGAATTGAGGAAATATATCATGTCTTCTACCAGGCTTGCATCGTTCCCATTCCCGTCATATATACAGCAATTTGACAATTGTTTTTACATCGAGATAACAAGGTAAAGGTGGTGCTTAATTAGTTTCGAAATTTATTTCATCTCTGTGGCCAGAGCAGTGCACTGATAACTCTCCTAGGAAAAGGGCCTTGGAGGACAAACAACAGTTTAAACATATATTTTGGGACTAATTAGTTAGATCAGTACAGTTTGAGGATTTTGTACCACGCTCTCTGCACGTCCCACTTCACTTGACATTCCATGACGTACTATATAAGCAAGCCACACAATATATTGTTTTTGTTGAGCATATGCCACCATCCCTTAGACAGATGTGTCTACTAACACATAGACGCATTTTGTTTGTGAGAAGTCAAAACTTAGGTGCTCAATAAACTCAAAAATAATCGTTAGACATATTTGTAAATTCATGTGGGTTGAGGAACTAAAACAATATTTCGTTAGTCCACACAAATTGTTTAGGAATTTAATACAAACAAATTTAAACAAAGAGTAAATAATGAGATAAAATCATCTCCCGTAAAAACAAACAAATTCATTTTCATAAGTTATCGACAGTATTAAAGTATAAAAAAACAATTATCAAAAGTCTGCAAACTAAAGCCTGTAAACTAAAGCCAAAGACTATGAGAATTCTGGAGTGTGCACCCCCCGGTCTGTACCGTGGCAGGGTACTATTCTACCACTAGACCACTGGTGCTTAGATTCTTAATATTACGAACTATGTTTAATATCTCGAAATTTAGGAAACAATACTATCTCCAATTATGTGAGATGTCACGTTAAGAATAATACCATGACTATATTCAAGTAATTAGGCAACATCAAAAGCTTTTGAATTTATTTATAATCTCATGAAAAGCTTGCTGAATAGCTCTGTTTTTATATATATTTGAATAATCTATTTATCATGTAAATATTTCCGTGGTAACGTGATATGATATTTTTAACAAGAGAAAAAAGTCGTCGAAACTACATAACATTTTCACTACATAATTTATACCAACATTGAAAGTATTTGGTAAAGGGTTTTAATTTTTACATATTGAGAATAGAGGCTTGGGTTCAAACCAAGCACCTAATTAGACTCCACTCCAAGACTGGGTGTAATATGTAAATAAGCTCAAGAAGCCTCTCCAATGGAGCTTCTTAAAATTAGGTAATATAAGCCCATAAGTATAAGCTGTTTGGCTTTACCCAAAAACCTAAAAGGGCTTACTAGCTTTACAAAGATACAATAAACCCCAAAAATAGGCTTCACCCAAAATTTAGAAAATACTTGCAGGATACAAGAAGTGAGTTAACTGTTATTGCCATTCTAGTACTAAAATGTAGAAGCAATAACGCTGTCACTTTTATTCAATAAAGACTCCAATTTCGACCACCAGTTTCATATAAAAAAAGGTATATAATTTGATTGCAAAGTCTTATACCAGTGATGAGCAAACATTACTGAAGTTTATAACTATGCCACTTCAGCATGGAATGCCCCGTCTCTTTGTATGTTCGCCGTAATTTTGCTTCTTTGCCTTAACATTTTATGCATTTTGTGAGGGTATAACTATTTTAGTCATCAATAGAAACCTAAATCAGTACTGTATATAGTTTTGAAAAGACATTGATTCATATTTTTATTCTTGGTTTTCTTAAGCCCCTGATTAGAAGGAACACCATGGACACCACATAGCGACATATAGACTACTTGTAACTTATTTTTCCATGGCTGCATAAAGTTTAAATACACTTCTAGAACAAGGTTTCCCACATAGCATAATATGCATTTGTATGTGCGATATCCTTTATTAACCATTTTTTTTATATGGAGTATAGTTGGACTAATTACTTAATGTTCGGAACGATGTTTTATTGTAGATGATAGAAGTATCAGCCTAATTGACTAGTGAAATAGATACTTGTTATTTTATGATGAAACCATTTGAACCTCTTGTCCCACATAGGTAAATGAGAAAATATTTTCTAAGATTATATACCATATGCATTGAGACGGAATGTCTTAAAGTTAATAGGTTTCTTTGGGGCTTCTGAAGATTATAGGTGTGTAACACACTCCCTGGCCTTCACAAACCCCAAGAAATTATATGAGCTCTTAAGTTTTTGTACAAAAACACCAAACTTTACTCTTCTTTTACAAAGATTGAGACTTAATAATTCTAGCATCCTCACATGGAGAGCACTTACTCATATGTAGATCAGGATATGCAAAGACAATTTTATTTGACTACAAACATCATATATCAATTGAAAGATCGACCACAAGTATGCATATTGAGGTGTCCAACTCCAAAAGTCATATTCAGGATCGATTGCGTACACATGACATTTACTATATCCTCAAACACAGTTGTTTGCTTATATCCTAGTCGTTTGCTGATTTAGCAGCTATACTAAAAGATAAAAAAGTGTATCTTTTATGTATACAATCTTCTTAATCAATTTACTCAAACAAATAATTTAGCGTTGGTAATCATTTCTCATAAACAGCAAATACTTGCACACAGTTTCTGATGACACTCGCCTTCACACCCTATGCTTAGTGAGATACGAGAAGCAAAAGCATTAACTATTTACATAAAGTTCAAAAACCTGAATAGAAAGTGTTCATGGGACAACCCAACTTGTTACTCGTTTTGACCCAATATCGTTGAACACATACAACCTCTACATGGAAAAAAGTTATGGTAATTGGACAACACTTGAAACTGTAATGCTCAGTCTAATAGTCTTGATATAACATCTTAGAAAACTCGTAAGCCGGATTACAACTGAATTTACATTCATTATTCAAGGGGTAGATCAGGTATCACAAATTGTGCTCGAAAAGAGTGGTTAATAAATCAATGGCCGACCATGTATTGCAGACCCAAACAGATTCAGTTACTGGCAATACTAGTCAAATAAAACATCCTTGGACCATACAAGTCAATTTAATTATCGACCGAGCGTGCATTCGTGAAGGCATTAGAACTCGGACCAGGATAGAAAGCACATAAAACGATAGGAAAAACAAAAAATCGCACGCTTTAACTCAAGATTTGGCCATTTAGGATTGAGTTAGTTGACCAGCTGTGTATTTTGGCACATTTACAACACTTTGACATTTCTCCATGCGTGTCAGGGACACCTCGTTCATGTACTATGGTTTTTAGATTAGCAATCATTGACAAACAACGTCTGGTCTATACTGATAGCATATTATGAAGTAAAGAAGTTCAGAAAGTGACATATACGTTTTGCAAGACTACAGTGATAAATGCTTAAAAACCTGTTTCAAATACATATGGGTGTTTGGGAGTGCTTACCAGAACAACTTATTTGTTTGTTTCGGATTTTGCTCAAGTTGTTTTTAGTAAGCACTTTAAGATCGCTTAGCCAATGATTGTTCTCCATGGATTCTTAATTACAAATTCACCACTTACCTTAGAGTGACATTGGCTGATTATCTGGTTCGTCTAATAAACATAAGCTGTTTAATGGGCATGTTTGGATTCGCTTATTGAAACAAGTAACCTATCAGCTTATTATTAAGTTGTTTTAGAAGCTTATGTCGTCAACATTTTTTGCCTCTGTCAATCATCTCAAGGGTGGCTTAGTGGTAAGACGACCTGAAGATCCCAATACCCGAGTTCAAACCACATTGAGTGAACATCTTGGGATGGATGAGAATTAGAATTTGACCATCATTTCACAAAGAAATGAAATGTGTTTATAGCAAATAAGACTATAAAATTAAGATAAGAGAATGAGAAACATTATTTTATTAAATTGTGGTAATGACAAAGTTTTGTTCTCAATTGTAAAATCATTACCTATCTGAAAGACACTTCTTGTTTAATGGGGTGTAAACGAACCGAGTCGAGCTTAAACTCAAAAAGACTCAAGCTTAGCTCGTTTGGTGTTTTGGAAGCTCAAGATTGGCTTGTTTCAAGCTTTTTTTTATCCAAATTGTTCATTTATCACAAAAGTTATGTGATATATTATTATACTATTCATAAATATGTTATTTTGTATCTAAATTGCTTATTTATCTTTAGAGTTATATGATATCTAATTTTACTATTGGATTAATTTCATATATCACCCTACTTTCATGATTAATTTCATATATACCCAAAGTGCAAGTATTGAATGCATAATGTACAATGTTTTTAATGCATGTTTGGGTATATATGAAATTTCCATCTAAAAGTAGGGGAAATATGAAATTGCCCCTTTACTATTCACCAATATATGTAAAGCTCCTTCAGAATCATGAGCTTAATTAAACTCTATATCAGAAGCTTGGGCTCGAGCTCGTTAAGGCTCCGCTTGTTATAAGTATTGAATTGGCCAACAAATCCTTTAGAGAAGTAAGTGCTTCTAGGCCATTTGATATCAGAGAATCTTTGATTATGTGCCATTTGTGCAGTGGATTGAAAGGATATTGAGTGCAGTGATTTAGTGCAGATTTTGTGCAGCGAATAGTGTGATTATGACAAAGATAACAAGGAGGAAAGTTAAACAAAAATATGTAGCGTATTGATAATAATAAACGGTTCTACAATCCTATATAGTTTATGAAAGGGTATAACCAAAGTTGTGCTTTGGTTCATTAACCAACAGTTATGTCCTTTAACAACTTTAAGCCGCCATATAGCTGCCTTCCAATCTGTCTAACGACCATTACATATGGTCAATGATATGTCTAAGTGGCTTATAGCCATATCTAAGTTAGTGTGCAGTCTTTGATCATACATAGGATCAAGACTGCATATGTCTTTATAAATACTGTACAAACAAATGAGAATTGTCTTTAATATGGCATGAACAACATTGTTCAGCATTTTGAACTTATAAATATCCAACATTCCTCCCTAAGGACAAAATGCTGGAGTTCTTTGTCTTCCTTTCTGGTCCAATCAGATGATGATGGTAAAATCATCACTGTCATAGTCTCCTTCAATCTTAGAGCTTCCTGTCCCTTCTTCTTGATAAATCATGTTGCTTGATTCTTCATTGTTGTTGAGATTCTCCAGTATCACACCAAAGTGCTCCAATCTTTTGTCTTTCTGCTTGATCATGGGCTCTCCTTTTGGAATCCCTCCATAGCATTTTCCATGCTTCTTGAAACAAATCCTTTTGTTTCAAGGTATGATGCCCTAGCAGTGTTGTAATAAGACTTAAAGACATCCAAATAGTGATTGTAGCATGTTTTTATCTCATGGACATTTTCTTTTTCAAGGCCAAAAAGTTCTGCAATGTAATCAAAATCTTGTGAAAAGACTACACTGAGGTATCCCCCATGTGTGTCCACAAGTTTGTAGAGACCCATCAAGTGGATCTCTCTATTCTTAATTTTGGGTGGAATGGGTCCTGGTAGGTCCCTATTTAAATGGACAGTGTAAAATCAGATAAATGCATTATCAAATGCTTTTCTAAAATTGTCCCATTATTGGCTTATTATTTCATCAATTTGTATTAAGTCAAGAAATGAAACAAAGTCTTTAAAAGAGGAAATTGTAATAGGATAATGTACACCTTTAACACAGATGGATTCATCTTGATTTGTGATGGTGCCATTCTGATTCTCATCCTTTCTCCAAGAACTTTCCTCAGTAATTTATAGAAGTCTTCCATATATTTGTTCTGCCTATTCTTCATCTTGTTTGGATCAAAACAACAATCTTGTGGGCATTTAAACATTGGTACTGGCTTGCATCTATTGCCTTTGAAGGTGAGTTCCAATCCTTGTGACTTCAATTGCTTGGCTTGCATCTATCTCCCAGTTTTTATGCTCTGATGCCATTTATTGAATTAGCCAACAGATCCTTTAGAGAAGTAAGTGCTTCCAGGCCATTTGATATCAGAGAATCTTTGATTATGTGCCATTTATGCAGTGGATTGAAAGGATATTGAGTGCAGTGATTTAGTGCAGATTTGTGTGCAATAATAGAATAGTGAGGTTTACAAAGAAAATAAGGAGAGAAACTTAAACAAGAAATGTAACTGTTGTAATGATAATAATAATTCTACAATCCTATATAGTTTATGAAAGGGTATGACCAAATTTGTGTTGGTTCATTAACCAAACGATTTATGTCCTTTAACAACTTTAACTGCCATATAACTGCCTTCCAATAACTGTCTAAACGACCATTACATATGGTCAATGATATGTCTAAGTGGCTTATAGCCATATCTAAGTTAGTGTGCAGTCTTTGATCATACATAGGATCAAGACTGCATATGTCTTATAAATACAATACAAACAAATGAGAATTATCTTTAATATGGCATGAACAACATTGTTCAGCATTTTGAACTTATAAATATCCAACAATAAGCTTTTACCGAACTGATTATGTGTAGCTCACGAGCAGTTTAGCTCATTTACACTCCTAACTAAATATAACCACAGATCAATATAATTAAATTAAAAATGTAGATATAGTATGAATAAACACTTTTGCTAATATTTTAGAAGTAATCAAGAAGATTAAAAAAATAACAAATAAATATATAAAAAATCAAGAAGATTATTAAGAGAAAAATGAAAGAAGGAAAAAATTTAATGGTATACAACATCGATGGGTAGAACAAAAGCAAAAAAAAGCGGGGGCCATTTTGTCAGCTCGACTTTCATGTTTTGGTTTTAAACGTTTTTTAATTGCAACAGTAAAAAAGGTTTAACTTTCTCATATTTTAACCACCCAAGTTGTTCCTATCGCCAATTCACCATCATGCTAATTACAAAAATCAAAAACTTGATATGAATGATCACACCAACGTTATTATTGAGTGGCAACAAGGTGTGTATAAAAATCACAAAGTCACAATCAGTTCTCGAGTTTGAAGTAATGAAGGAGAGTTTGTTGGAAAATCTAGTGCACTTGTGGGATTAGTTCACACCTTGTAATGGGTTAGGAGGTACGGAGTGTACACCAATAAGGTCACTGAACACCCTCACTCTTTTAGTGGTTTGTATTGGTAGTGCTAGTGGAAAGTACTGCTGATGGAAAGTAGTGTTTGTGGTTTCCATGGCGATGTTTACTGAAGTAGTGTGTTTCATCTAATTATCCCACTGCTAGTGCTATGAAAGTTTGATAAAAGTCTTTGTAACGGCTTTGACCTATTCAAGTGGCAGTTTCAACTGCTTAATGACCACGTTTATTTGGTCATGTAACCACTAACGGCTATAATGGGGATAAATATGAGGCTATTAATGGGCCGATTAATACTCATAATTCCATTTGACTAGCTAAGAGTATTATCCTATAAATAAGAGATCTGATTATGCATGAGGGACACACAGAAAACGATTAACACTTATAAGCGCAAGGGTTATTGAATTGTGCCTAATTCTATAACCACATTTGGTCTTATCCCAAGTAGATATTCGTGTAACCCAGGCATTAGGGTTGAATAGTTTACTTTGGAAAGTGATCACACGATTCCAAATGATATCCGGTAACCACCTAGGGGTATTTGTTTTGCTGTGACTTAGTATTTTTTCTGCTGACATTGATTATCTAACCTGTTTGGGGAGATCCCCAACAATCAAAGTAAACTATTTGTGATAATCAATGGCTTCTGGCAATGAAGAAACCATGGCTTCAAATTTGCCAAGCTTGATAAGTTTGAAGGGGTGGACTTTAGGAGGTGGCAGAAGAAGATGCATTCTGCTGTCAAGCATGAGTGTGTGTGTATGTGCTAAGCACTCCTATTCTAGATGATGGTGATGATGATACTATGTGGAGCAGATCAGGAGGAGGAGCAAATGGGAGAATGATGACTACATATGCAGAGGTCTTATTCTCAATGGTATGTCTGATTCTCTGTTTGATATTTAGCAGAACTTTGAATCTTCCAAAGAACTGTGGGATTCCTTGGATGCCAAATATGTGGCTGAGGATGCATCAAGTAAGAAGTTCCTTGTTAGTAATTTCACAAATTACAAAATGACTATTCAATACAGTTATGGAACAATACAATGAACTTCTTGGAATACTTGGAAGGTTTACACAACACAATATGAACATGAATGAGGCCATTAAAGTCTCATGTGTCAGTGAAAAACTCCTCCTTCTTGGAAAGATTTCAAGCATACCTTGAAACATAAGAAAGAGGAGTTTTTCTGGTTGAGTTGGGCAGTCATCTGCGCATTGAGGAATCTCTCAAGATGCAGGATAATGACAAGGCAAAGAGTAGCAATGCTGCTGGTGCATCTGTTGTCAATATGGTGGAGCATAACAATTCCACCAGGTACAATGACAATAAGGCAACCGCAAATATCATGACAACACAAAAGGCATATCCTAAGAAGGCAACACCTATTTGGTTGGAAATGTGGCAAAAACTGGGCCACATCAAAAGGACTCTGAGGTGTTAAAGTGGTGGTAAAACCCGATGGATTAATGGTTGGGGGAGTGGTGGTTCAACCAACTCACTGAAAGGTCAGAATATGTTTAATAAGTATTTTCAGATTTATTATGTTACATATATATGAATATTATGTATGTGCAGGATGATGATGTTGTGTGGTGGGTTGACTCTGGTGCAACATTCGTGTGATAAAGATAAGCTGGTTCAAGACTTATGAGTCGCTGAATGATGGTTCTATTCTTCACATGGGAAATGAGTCAACAGCCTTGGTGCATGGTCGTGGTTGTGTAGATGTTAATTTTAGTTCTGTAAAGATTGTAACTTTGTTTAATGTTATTCATGTTCCTGATATAAGGAAGAACTTGGTTTCAAGTAGTGTATTGAATAATCATGGATATAAACAAGTTATTGAGTCTGATAAATATGTGCTTTCTAAACATGGTGTTTTTATTGGTTTTGATTATTTATGTAATCAAATGTTCACTATATTGTCACTGATAGTGTTATTTCGACTTTGTGATCACCATGACGACTGGTACTCTACCCTATGGCATGCAAGACTTGGCCATGTACACTATAAAAATGCAAGAATATCTAAAGGATGGGTTGATCCCACTTTTGACATGGACACGAAAAGTGTAAAACTGCATGTGACCAAGATAACCAGAAACCCTCAGGGTGTTAGTCGTGGACTAAGCTCTTGGAGTTAATACACGGTGACCTGTGTGATTTGCATGCCACTCCTTCTTTGGGATAAAGTACTTTGTGACATTTATTGATGATGCTTCTAGATTTTGTTATGTGTATCTGTACATACGGATGAAGCATTAGATAAATTCAAAGTGTTTAAAACTGAAGTTGAATTACAACTTGGGTCTTTGATCAAAAGATTAAGGACTGATAGGGGAGGTGAGTACATGGATACTATGTATTTTCAGTCTGTTGGTATAATCCATGAAACAACTGCCCTTTATACTCCTCAGCAAAATGGCATTTCTGAAAGGAAAAACAGGGTCTGAAGGAGATGGTTAATTCCATGTTGTCACATACAGGGTGAGTCAAGGGTTCTGGGGTGGCTATGTTACGACTTGCTATTTATTAAATAGGGTTCCCACAAAAGGAACAAGGTTACCCTTTATGAACTCGGACTAAAAGGAAACCCAACTGAACTATCACAGATGCGGGGTTGTAGGGCTGTTAAGACTCTTTGATCCAAACAAAAAGACTTTGGGTGAAAGAGGCATTGACTGCATCTTTGTTGGATATGCTGAGCATTCCAAGGCTTTTAGGTTCTTTGTTATTGAACCTAATAGATATGTTCAGTTAACTCTATAAGTGAATCAAAGGATGCAAACTTTGATGGGGAATAGATTCTCATCGGTCCCTAGACCAAGTCAGAGGATTCTAATGGAACTCATGACACGGTGTATCTGAGGTCCCTGATGATGAACATCATGGTCATGATGAGGTTTGTGGTTGGCAAACTGAACTATGCTCAGGAAGAGTAAAGGGCGGGACTCCAAAGTCATTTGGACCTGAGTTTCAACTATACTTAGTTGAAGGAACAAGGAATGAGGTCTCAGACCAATACTCCTATTGCTTCATTGTTGAGGATGATCCCAAGACATTTGAAGAAGTAATGAAGTCCCAGGATATTGCTTCTGGAAAGAAGCAATCAATGATGAGATGGATTCCATCATGGGCAACAACACTTGGGTGATGGTTGATCTACCACCGTTGCAAACCTCTGGGTTGCAAATGGATTTTCAAAAGGAAAATGAAGGTAGATGGAACTATTGAAAAGTTCAAGGCTAGACTAGATATTCAGGGCTTTAAAAAAGTCGGTATAGACTATTTTGATACTTTATGGCCCTGTGGCTCGATCGTATCATAAGATCTGATTGCTATGGCATCTATTCACAATCTGATTATTCATCGATGGATGTGTGACAGCTTTCTTGAATGGTGAATGGATGAGGAGGTTTATATGAACCAACCTCGTGGCTTCATCATGCCGCAATGAAAACAAAGTGTGTAAACCGATTAAGTCTCTTTATGGACTTAAGCTGACACCTAAGCAATGGCATCAAAAATTTGATGAAGTGGTTTTGTCTAGTGTTTATGTTCTTAACCAAGCTGACAAATGTGTATATAGCAAATTTGATGAATCTGGTAAAGGAGTAATCATTTTTCTATATGTTGATGACATGTTGATCTTTGGCACTGACCAAAATCAGGTTGACCTGACAAAGGAATTTTTTTCATCAAGGTTCTCCATGAAAGACATGGGGGAGGCTGATGTTATCTTTGGTATAAGGACTAAACATGAAAGTAAAAGAATTTCTATCTCACAGTCTCATTATATTGAGAAGGTGCTGAGAAAATTCAATTACTTTGATTGTACTCCAGTAAGTACACCTATGGATACTTGTGAGAAGCTGATGCCTAATAATGGCAAAGCTATATCTCAACTTGAGTATTCTAGGGTAATTGGCTGCCTGATGTATGCCATGACTTGTACAAGACCTGATATTGGTTTTGCAGTGGGAAAATTGAGCAGGTATACTAGTAATCCTAGTGCTCATCACTGGAAAGCAGTTCAAAGGGTACTGAAGTATTTGAAGAGAACTATGGATTATAGTCTCTCATATACGGTTACCATCATGTTGGAAGGATACACTGATGCAAGTTGGATCAGTAACACTGAAGACAATTCGTCTACCAGGGGCTGGGTATTCCTACTTGGTGGAGGTGCAATTTCTTGGGCATCCAAAAGCAAACTTGCATCACCAGTTCAACAATGGAATCTGAATTTGTGGCTTTAGCAACCGGCAAAGAAGCTGAATGGTTGAAAAACTTGCTTCTTGAGATTCCATTGTGGCCTAAACCTATAGCACCTATTTCTATCCGATGTGATAGTGCAGCTACATTGGCTAAGGCTTATAGCCAGATGTACAATGGTAAGTCTAGACACTTAGGTGTCAGAAATAGCATGATTCGTGAGCTTATCGCGAATGGGGTGATATCTATAGAGTTTGTGAGATCTCAACATAATTTAGCTGATCACTTGATGAAGGGTTTGGCTAGAGACTTGGTTAAAAAGTCTGCTAAAGGGATGGGTTTAAGTCCAACTTAGTCACTGAATGCTAGGACACCCAACTCCCTCCTGAGGAAACTTAGGAGCTGAGTTCAATGTGGAAAGCTGAACATTCAGTGGACTGGAGCACATGTTTTATCTTCATCCCAAGGTTGTGCCTAAACCAAAGGAGGATGAAGTCTTTATTTCTTAATGGTTAATTTTCTTTGAAAAAGTGCTTGGCAGGAGCATGAATAAGGAGGAACCACCTATGTAAATGTTGAAGTTTTGCCGCTTCAGGAAGCTTTCGACTTTTAGCTTTTACAACATTTATGAATTTGGATATGGACACATGGCTTGTGTGCCAGGAGCTTTTAAGTGTTTGAAAACTTGTGTGTATTTTATCTTCCGGTATTCAAATGGGTTGAAGGGTTCAATTCTTAGAACACCCTGATTCTCGAATATTTGAACGTGTAATTTACTAAAATGGAAATTCAATCCTCAGGACATTTTCGTTTATGCACATGTTTTGTTTAATGATTGTTTTCATGCAAAGGAAGTGAACTAAATTTGGGGAGGATTGTTGGAAAATTTAGTGCACTTGTGGGATTAGTTCACACCTGGTAATGGGTTAGGAGGTACGGAGTGTACACCCGTAAGGTCCATGAATACCCTGACTCTTTTAGTGGTTTGTATTCGTAGTGCTAGTGGAAAGTACTATGAATGGAAAGTACTGTTTGTGGTTTCCACTGATAAGCAGTTTCCAATGGCGTAGTGTTTCCACTGGCAGTGTATCCACTGCTAGTGCTATGAAAGTACTGATGAAAGTACCGCTAACGGCTGACCTATTCAGGCAGTTTCAATTGCTTAATGACCACGTTTAATTGGTCATGTAACCACTAACGGCTATAATGGTGATAATTATGCTAGGCATGGGCCAATACTCATAATTCCATTTGACTAGCTAAGAGTATTATCCTATAAATAGGAGATCTGATTATGCATGAGGGACAGACAGAAAACGATTAACACTTATAAGCGCAAGGGTTATTGAATTGTTCCTAATTCTATAACCACATTTGGTCTTATCCCAAGTAGATATTCGTGTAACCCAGGCATTAGGGTCGAATAGTTTACTTTGGAAAGTGATCACACGATTCCAAGTGATATCCGGTATCCACCTAGTGGTATTTGTTTCTCTGACATTGATTATCTAACCTGTTCTGGGAGATACACCCCAAAGTAGAGTTAAAAAGACTCCCATTTCAACTAATCTTCTAGTAACGAAAGGTAACACATTCTCTTGCAAAGTCTTACACCAGTTTACATTACATTGAACAATATAGAAAACGGTGGTCAAAAGATAAAAAATAACAAGTCACTCACTCAACGACTGATTGTACACTAAACACTCTAGCAGTAAGAAGATTAATAAGAAAGATGTTATCCCACATGGTTGGCTTGAGCAAAGACAAATGGGGAGTGGACGGGGTCAATGAGTATGAACCAGTTCAAAGCTTTCTTCTAGCTGGGTCACTCTTACAAATCGAGATCATGTGTAGTTTGTTTAGCTATTTTTGACCAACTATTATGAAATTAATATTAACTTTTTACCTTTGATATTTATATAGAAATTGAGGCAACATGTGAAACCATGTAAGAAGGTCAAATTGGTCATTTCATAAAGAAGTGATTTTGTCAATCAATTTATGTGGTGAAAGATCATTATATCTATCCAACATTAGAACATTACTCATCTACTCATGTATGTTTGATTTTTATAGTCGAGCGGGATTAGAAAAATGCTTTGGTTATGATATATAACATGCCATTTCTTATTCAAGTATGATTGCTTTTTACAGTCTGATGCTCACTTTTGGGTTCTTGACGTGTTTATAAAAACTTAAAAATAAGAACGATTGCAGATGACAAACTTATGTCACAAAAGCCACAAGATTAAGCTTACCTATTGTACGAAAGTATAAGCAACACAAGGTGAACAATAGAACCTTTATTCAAACCTAAGTCACAATAGTCAGCTTAGATTAAGTTCACAATAGTATCCAAAATGTTACAAGGTTAGATTAATGTCAATGAGACAATAATCATGTAAGTACAAAGACAAGACAAGATCAATGAAATGATCAGAAAGAGGAGTTGAGTGTGTAACAATGACTGCACACACAGTATTTCTAACCCTAGATTAAGGGACTTATTAAATATGTGATTAAGTTACACAAAGACCCCTCTAACGGCTATAAATGACTCATCAGCAGAAATGAGTATAGCTTCAGCAGAAACGAGCATTCTTGAACTTTAAACCTTTTATTCTTTGTCCATGATTAACCCCTATAGAATCTCTGCAATGAATATAACTTGAAAGCCATTAGCAATTGATAGAATGATATGTTTGCCACAGATTGATACCCCAAAATTTAACATTCCCTTAACTGATGGGCAAACATATCAAACAATATCAATTTTTCACACAAAAATTTATGCTGATAGAAAGGGAGGTTTTTAGTGAGTATGTCAGCAATTTGGTTTGAAGAGCCAATCTTTTTAGCACTTATAACACCTCTAGCAATTTTTTCCCTGATGTAGTGTACATCAATTTCAAAGTGTTTTGATCTTTCATGGAAAACAGGGTTGACAGCAAGTTGTAAAGCGATTGTTATCACAAAAAGATTAACAGGGGGATTAATATCAACTTTTAGATCCTTTAAGATTTTTTGAATCCAAATGATTTCACAGGCAGCAGTAGACATAGATCAATACTCTGCTTCTGTGGAAGATTTTGAAAGAGTGTTTTGTTTTTTACTTTTCCATGAGATTAGACAGTCATTAAAGAAAAAAAAACACCCTGTGACAGATTTTCTGGTTTTCTTGCATTTGGCCCAATCAGCATCACTCTATCCTTCAAGATGATTTTCAGAGTTGCTGAAATTGTACCTTAGACCTTTTCCTGGAGCTCCTTTTAGATATCTCTGTACATTGAGGGCACATTCCATATGAGATTTCAAGGGAGAATGCATATATTATGCCAGACGATGAACTGAGTATGAGATGTCAGGTCTTGTATGGGTGAGATAGATAAGTTTCCCAAGTAACTTCTGATAACCAGTGATGTTGACAAGTAAAGGATCATCTGCAGTGGGAATGTATGGAAGGACAGAGTTGGGTTCCATAGGAGTGGACACAGGTTTGCACCCAAGAAGGCCAAATTCTTTGAGGAGTTCAAGACAGTATTTTCTTTGGGAAAGACAAATGTCATTCCCAGTTTTTAAAACCTCAATGCCAAGAAAATATTTTAGATTTCCCAAGTCTTTAATATGAAATTTTGATTTTAGAAACTCTTTGAATAGGTTTATCTCATCAATGCAGTTTCCAGTAAGGACAATCTCATCCACATAAACAAGCAGAGCAATAAACTTGTTATTCTCTGTTTTGGTGAACAAAGAATGATCATTGATGTGAACAAAATTATTTTCCTTTAAAACACTGACAAGTTTTTCATTCCATTTTCTGGGAGCTTGTTTTAGGCCATACAGGGACTTGACAAGTTTGCAAACTTTATTTTTATTATTCTCATTACAGAACCCCTTAGGGATGGTCATATAGATATCTTCATCAAGATCTCCATAAAAGAAAGCATTGTTAACATCAATTTGGAAAAGAGGCCATTTGTTTTTCACAGCTAAAGCAATAAGACATCTAACAGTAGACATTTTCACAACAAGAGAAAAGGTTTCATCATAGTCTATTCCTTCCCTTTGATTATAACCTTTAACAACTAATCTAGCCTTGTATCTATCAACTTCTCCATTGGCTTTATATTTGATTTTAAAGATCCATTTGTAACCAATGGGAGTTCTATTAGGTGGGAGATCAGTTATATCCCAAGCATGATTTTCATTTAAGGCCTCAATTTCAGAGTTCATAGCATCAACCCAATTACTATCAAGGATAGCTTCTTCATAGCAGGTAGGTTCAATACTTTTGTTAAGACTAGAAGCAAAACAATAATTATCTTTGTTTAAATTAGAATAATTAACAACCTTTTCAACACCATATTTGACTTTCCCTTCTATAATAAAGTCATTAAGATTACTGGGCAACTTAGAAGCTCTAGTTGACCTTCTAACAGTAGTGGCTGGCAAGCCTCTTTCTTTTCGCAGAATCAGGTGATGTATCAGCAGAATCAGAAGATGCATCAGCAGGATGTGATTCATGTGATATTGTGCCCTCAGGGTGTGTATTATCATCTATAGATGTTGCAACCGGTTCATCAATCCTAGTAGGATGATTTACCACTGTGCCATCATCATAGGATGTCACTCTTCCTTCATCATTGGGACTTATTTGTGAGTCAAAGAAATTTTTGTGATTTAAATCTTTAGGCACATAAGTTTCAACAAAAGGTTTTGACAAAGTATTTTTCATTTTGAAAGGAAAAATAGTTTCTTAAAATTTGACATCTCGGAGTAAAAGCATTTTTGTTTCTAAGCTCAAGAGTTTGTAACCTTTTTTCTCATTTGAATAGCCAATAAAGACACTTTTTCAGACCTACTACCAAATTTATCAGAGATGTTGAGAATGGTGGCATAGCATAAGCGCCAAAGACTCAGAAGGAGAGAGAGTAGGGTCATGCCCATACACAATGAAGGGAGACTTGCCGCACAACACGAAGAGGTAACCTGTTTATGACATAAGCAGCTTTGAACACATTCAGCCAAAGATATAGAGGTAATTCCCCTGAAACATAAGGGATCTAGCCACATTAAGGAGATGCCTATGTTTCCTTTCTGCAATACCATTTTGTTGAGGTGTGTAAGCACAAGAGGTTTGATGTAAAATTCCCTTTTCATGAAAGAAGTGTTGAAGTTTGTTATTGACAAATTCTGTCCCGCTATCACTTCTCAATATCTTAACATTGTGTTCAAATTGATTTGCTAGCATGTGAGTAAAGTTAACAATGGAAACATAAACATCATCCTTTCCCTTAAGCATGTAAACCCAGAATGCCCTAGAATAGTCATCAACAATGGTCAAAAAATATTTGTAACCATCTCTGCTAGTGACTTTATATGGTCCCCATACATCTAGAAGAACAAGTTGACCAATTTTAGTTGATTTATGTTCACTTAAAGGAAATGGTTCCCTGGTTTGTTTAGCTTTATTACAAGTATCACAGAGATGGTCAGATTCAGAGATTCCATCAAGATTAAGTGTGGACTTAAGTATATGTAGGACTTGGTCAGAGGGATGACCAAGTCTTTGATGCCAGAGATTTCTAGAAACATAACAAACGGAAATGCAGTTATTAGAAGCAATCTTACATGAGGAATCAATATCAAACATGTATAACCCATTACATTGTTTACCAATCCCCACAATCCTTTTTGATGTAAATCCTGTATATAGCAATTAGATTCATTAAAGCCAACAAACATTTTATTGTCTTTAGCAATCTTATGAACATAAACAAACCACATTGTACTCGAGAAACCAGAACATCAAAAAGAGTTAGGTTATTATTGACCTTTAAATCACCAATTTTAGTAATTAAGGCCTGAAAGTACCATGGGATGACCAACGGTTAGACCAAGATTTGAAATGTCAACAACATTAATTAAAAAATTTGCAGAAAGTATATGTCGATTTCCAATCAATCAATCCAACCAAGACATATGTTTCCAGATAAAGTTTTAGTGTTGTTGTTAAAAAATTTATCAAAGTTTATGTTAAACTTGACACTGCCATTAAAGAAGGTTCCTGAAAAATTTTTACCTGCTACATTGGCATTAAAGGAACACATTGTTGTGCTAAGCTTACTCATAAGTCCTGAGAGCTGTTCATTAGACAAAGAGACAGGAGAGTTGCTAGCTCCATTATTAGAGGAAAGATTAGTGTCAGCAACATTGTTACTGCTGAAGGGTTTGGAATTAAAATTCCTTTTAACATATCCAGCAAGATAACCAACCAAATCATAACATCTA
The DNA here is from genome assembly GCA_910596185.1 of Chrysanthemum makinoi. Classification (NCBI taxonomy): domain Eukaryota; kingdom Viridiplantae; phylum Streptophyta; class Magnoliopsida; order Asterales; family Asteraceae; genus Chrysanthemum; species Chrysanthemum makinoi. Next base: position 4,990,063 of record OU343221.1, on the reverse strand, counting down.
TCAACAGTGTGACCGTGTTTTTGCGTTAGTACATTTGAGATTCATGTTTGGTCCTCTGTTGTTTGAGCTGTTACCAGTATTGAAACCAGAATTTTTAAAATTGTTGTTAAATCCTTTTTGTTATCAAAAATTTTCCACCATCGTTTTTGCAAAGAAAGACAGTAGTATTGGGTTTAGCAGAGCTATTCCCAGATGAAACATTTCTGTGAGATTCTTCTCAGAGACAACAGAGAAAGCAGTTTTGACATCGTAAAGGATCTCCTGGTTAAAATATTGCTTCTGATGGGAACATAGGAGTCATCAAGACCCATAAGAAATTGCATTAATTTGATTCACTGATTGTGTTTTTCAAAATGTTTTGCAGCCTCACAAGTGCAAGGAGGCAAGCTAATCATACAATCAAATTGTTTCCATAAAAAGTTAAGGTTGTTATAGTAATCTGCAAGAGAGGACCCACTTTGACTAAGAGAGTTTATATTTTTATGTAAATTAAAGATAGCTGAACCATCAACCTTATCATTGGTATCTTTAAGATCATCAGACATTTCATAGGCGCTTTTAGCATTATAGAAAACAAAGCTAATAGTTCAGTGAGAGAGTAAGGATCCAAGTAACTACAACAAAGTTGCAAGTATCCCATTGATTAGCAAGACTAGGGTTCGAATCATCTCTTATGCAAGTACCATCAATAAACCCTAACTTATTATGGTTCCTTAAGGCAAAAGTCATGGCCATATTCCATATTTTGTAATTTTCAGCTCCAAAGAGTTTGATATACAATAAAAACCAGTTTGTGTTATCAGTGTAAATACAGCATCACCAAAGGATAAGGTTTTCTCTGGAAGAACCACCACCCCCTAATACACATCACCATAGTCATAGAACAAACAATAAGATAGACATATATGATAATATAGACAAAGACACGCATGTAAAAAAAAAGACAAAGAGCAAGTATAGACAGATAAGAGATAAATAAGACTTTGTATATAAGAAACAACAAGCACCTAG
>OU343221.1:4942661-4988952 GCA_910596185.1 Chrysanthemum makinoi | reverse complement strand
TCGCGATAAATCTACGCATTAGGCGATGCGTTCGGACATCTTAGAGTAGAGAGCGGCGTGCGAACCGATGCTAGTCAATGCGCCATGGCGCCTTGAACAAAGGCGTGGTATAAACATCTGTGATCATCCACAAACGTTAGAGTCTATGCGGTTACGATAAATCCATCTGCGTCTATTAGTGGCGGTCCGCAGTACATCCATCCGAGTTTTTATTTTATACATTAAAAAACACAATTAATTATTTAAATCGGTACGCATCCCGCGGCAGTGCGCCTGCCGCACTTTCACGTGCTAAATATTATTTATGCTATGCGTATATTACTCATGCTATGTGCTTTGTCTATTGTTTCAATTAATTAGGTTTTATATCTTTGCGATTAGCGGCATATACTAATCTTGCATTGATTTTTATGATTCAATAAGTTTAATGCTCCTACACAGTAGCACCATCAAACTTGGGGCTACGGGTATATACACCACTTGTTTACGTATGTATGCGTCTTCTTTGCCGGCGCCGCGGCGCACTTATGCTAGAAGCGCGTCTTCTGTCGCACCCTTTGTGGCGCGGCGCTGCCATGCTTCTGAAACGCGTCTTACGTAGCACCTCTTTGTGCGCCGCGGCGCCTGATACTGAGCGTCTTACATGCACCATGTTGCGTTAAGCTCTTGGTACAAAAGATGCGCCCTTATCCGGAGGATGCAGCGCCGGGATCCACTTTCACCCTGGCCATGAATAGAAGTTAAGTCTAGCATAACGCTATAGCCATCTCTCTCCACTAGACTAGGGGGCTTGTGGGCGTATGGTGTTTGGGCGAGGAATGGGTGAGCGGCAGATGCGGCCCACTCTACACCTAAACCTAATCCATCCCTATAAATACATGACACGTTATCTCTAACCCTAACTTTGATATATGCTACATCGCATACTAACTTGACCGTCGGAGGTGGACCCAGGGCTACGGCCTCGGGTCCACTCCTAACGGGTTCTCTTTGTTGAACCGGGTCTACTAGGGAAGAAGGCGACTAGCGGCCAAAGGAGTCGTCGAATCGATCAGCGCAGATTATGCATCAACACATATCTTCTTTAATTGTGTGATAGCTAAAGACATGTGGGCTTTGTTGGGTAGATGGTGGGAGATTGACACTCCTCTTTATGAGAACACTTCGGAGTGGCTTATGTGGTTAGATTCTATGTCCCTCTTTAGTAAAGCTCAGTTGTTCCTTGATGGTGTGGGAGAGCCTCTTTTGTGGTCCATATGGAGTTTTACTTGTCGGTTGGTTTTTCTAATTTCCCTCTCAAGAAAATGGTGTTTTGGGATAGTATAGTTTCACAATCGTTTTTATGGATTTCTTCTAGAAATCCTAAGTTTAAGTTAATTTGGGTAGGTTGGTTGAAAAACACTTTAGCTAGTATAAATTCTTTCTAATTTGTTTATGGCTTTTGCTAGTTTTATATAAAGCCGCCATTAAAAAAAAAAGATTATCATCTTTAGACCACCCGAATCAATTATATCGCCATCATGCTGCCACTTCCCCACTCAAACAAAAAAAACTTGATATGAATTATTATATATGATTACAACTACGACTATATTACTAAATATTTTCATAAATATCCAACAAATGTTCACTGCTACTGCTTACTGCTCGCTACTAAACACACCCAAAGTTTGCCATGTATACATTTCAACTAATTATAAACTTAATAGAAAACAATACAAAAGTAAGAAGAATTCACGTTATGTAATGACACAACTAATGTGAGTTTGTTAAAAGTAGCAGTGAGCAGTGGCTATGAGCTGTGAGCTCACCGCTCACCACTTCTTAAAAAAGCATTGAAAAATTAGTTTTTATGAAAATTAGCCAAAGTTCATCGCACTTTTGCCAAACGATCACTAAAATTCAAAATGGTTATTGTTCACCGCTCCAAAAATCCAGCCGTGCCAAATATACCTTAAAATTTGAACTTTAAATATGTATATATATATAAAAGAGAGATTTATATTTCTCACTATTATTTTCAACAAATATTCCACCTGAGTCCTCACCCCAACAAGTTAAAATCTAAAGTACCCATAAAATATTTAATTCACCTTTTAGCTCATTTTTACCCGGTTCGATCGATTGAACCGGTTAAGTTGAAATTTTAAACCGGCTTAAAATATTGGTAAGAAGATTAAGAAGAAAGGAGATTTTTAGACAAATTTTAACTCGCGCTTGCAAGATTGAACCGGTTAAGTTCAAATTTTAAACCGGCTTAAAATATTGGCTTGAGTATTTAATAAAGGATTAGGATTATTATTTTTTTCAAGTCCTCAAGACACTCGTGATTGACATCTTACAAATGAAGCTCATGCGCATTTTTTTAGTTAATTTTTTACCGTATGTTATAAAGTCAATATTAACTTTTTACCTTTGATATTTATACATTAATTGAAGTCGATAAAGTTTCTTTTATTGTTCGTGTATGATTAAACATTACAAGGGACTAACCGAGGGTCATGTATACAAAGGGGAATCAACGACTCTTGCATTGTTCATTTTGAAGATCATATTCCTCTAATTAAACCATTAACGACAAAATGTTGCAAAGGTTATTTCACATCATTTACAAACCTAAAAATCAAATTATTGACGAGCTAACCTATGTTCGAGAAGAAACAAAAACTTAAAAGATGGGCATGAGTTTTGGTTTTGTGCCACATTGGTAATTGAGAAAAAAACTTCCAAAATTATATACCATAGTGCATATGGAATGTATGTCTTAAAGTTAATATTATGCTTTCAGACTCGTTCATTCTCTTGTTATTAATACGACATATTTTATGAGTTTAGAAAAATTGTATGAGGTGTTAAGTTTTTGTAAGAGACTTCATGCTTTACTTTTCTTTTGTAAAGACTAAGAATATAAACCAACAATGACATAAAAAATAGCGTCATCACTTCTAATTGGAGAGTATTTAACCATATGTTGTCATAAATGAAAAAAATTGCAAAGAGGATTTGACAAGAAACTTCGAACATCAATTGAAAGATCAACTGCAGGTATGCAAAATTAAGATGTTGTCCTCTAATATGTATAGCAGCATTAAACAAAATGTGTAGTTCACTCAACTTATAATCAGAGACTCGTCAAATGTTTAGCATGCATATTGCAAGAAATACATAACGAGTTACTCTTTGTTGTTTAAAGACTCCCATTTCGACTAACCGTATCATATAACTAAAGAAATATCACATTTTATAGCGAAGTCTTATACCAGTTTATATCACAAAAAGTAAATATTGAGGTCTAAAGATACGATAACAAATTGACACACCTAGTTATTGTATATTAAGCACCTTTGCAAACTCTATTATTTTAGTATTATAATTGAAAACATGATATAATTGAAAGAAAAATACAATCGGTATTACGGAATCAAGAAACATTTTTATAATGTTTTAGAAGCAAGAAGATTAAAAAGAAAGAAAAGTGAAAGAAGAATTAGAAAACTGGAAGGGTATTCATTATTGGGATGAGCGGACTAGAAATTTTTTATTTATTTATTATTTTTTATTTTTTGTACCTTGAAGTCATCAAGACACTCGCAATTGACATCTTACAAGTCTGGGATTAAGTGTAGGTTTTATACACTACCTTTTGATGATCTATTATGATGTTTATAGTAACTTTTTACCTTTGATATTTATAATAATTGCGCTATATAAAGTATGTCTTATTGTTCATGTATCTTTTAAGTGAAAGATTATCTTTCAACCACCCAAATCAATCCTATCGCCATCATGTTGTCACTTCCCCACCATAACCAAAAAACTTGATATGAATTATCAAAATTGAGTGTAAAAAATCCGAAAGTTAAAAACTGATTCTCAAGTTTGGAGTAATGAATAAATTACAAGAAATAGAAACCGATTGGTCTATTTGCAAATCTTAAACATCTAAAAAGGGAGGTCATTGAAATATCAAATCATGTTTATGTTAGAAAAAAGGAACGACTAATACGCAACAGAAAATGTTGCGGAAAACACTTCACAACAATTTGAAACCATTGGAACATTTTGTCCCACTGTCCCACATAGGTAAATGAGGGAGATTCTTCTAAGCTTATATAGCATAGTGCATACGAATTATTTTTCCTAGGGTTAATGCTATTCTTTCAGCCTCAACTATGCGGCTCATAAAATAATTAGGCCTGGTATTTGAGTCTGGAAAAATTATATAAACTTGATCTTTTTGTAACTTTTACAAATTATTCATATTCTTAGATGAAGATTATGATAAATCATACACCATTATAATAATCAATTAGAGATTCAAAAAACGTTAAACAAATTGTACAAACATTTAATACGAAGATTTGTATATTTGTATTTCTTTTATATTAATAAAACAAACCTCAAGTGAAAACTTTCGTAATTCAAAAGAATCAAACATTTCCATATGCAATGCTACCTTCCGAAAACATAACATTACACTCCATCTTCTTAATCGATTGTGTGTTTCGGGATAACTCAATTCAACCATTATGGCAGGAATTTTCTTTTCATCTATACTATATAAAATGGAAAAATGGTCAAAGTGGAAAAAGTGAAAAATGTTGAAAGTTGAATGTTGAAAACATGGTTAATGGAGAGAGAAATAAATAATATAATTAATACTCTTATTAAAACACCCCATTACTTAAAAGTACAATAATTTATTCACATTGTACACCCAATTAAAAGCACATCTACCAAATTAAAACAACCAATTGAAACCACGTCTACGGGTTGACCCGTTGAAACGATACAGTTGACTGCATTTGGTGATACGGGTTGACCAGCGGGCGCTTCGGCCCGGTGACCGGTTTAAATTTGACGACCCAGCCTGGTTTACTTCGGTTTAAATCGACTGTTTTTATCCCGAGACGGTTCAACAGTTGAACCACCTGATTAATCGGGTTTCAAATTTGACAAAATAGAAATGATGAAGTAGTTGTGGAACCCGTGACAATTTTTTGAAAGGAGAGACCAAGTAATTGTAGTTTTTGGTTTATTTTGCTTTGACACATGTAATTTGTCATTTGTATAATGTTATTTAAAAAAATGTTGCTCTTGCACCATTTAAGGGACTAGCATATATGAATCGTCGTTTAAAAGTTAATATATATATAGCCCTTTGTCGATTGTATCAATAATGTTATGTAAGTTTATTAAAATCAAAAATATAAATATTTATACTTTTAGCGATAATTATTTGTACCTCAAACAAATAGCTTTGAACAATGCATAAATATCTATAAAAATTGATAGTACAAAATAATCTTATATGGTGATATCCAATTTGCAAAGTTACAATTTTAAAAGCCACACACCAAATGATAGCGTTACACATGTAAAAAAATAGTTATCACTTGCCTAAATTAGGCAAAACGAAAAAAGCATGCACATTATGGCTATACCTCTAAACTATAATATAATATTGTCAACTACATAATACCGTTGCTTTTTCTTGTGGCAATCTATGTATAAAAATCTTAATAATTTAAAACAATCCTATTAGAAAATATACTCACACACTTAGATCGACTCCACATAATTTTTAAAAAATATATATTTGCTCTTTGCTATACAACGCGTCAAAATTGTAGTTATTAAACTTGATTCTAATGCAACAAATGCAGTTTGGTGAAAGAAACTTATGGATCGCCGGGTTTTGAGAAAACTAGACATCGGCGCTAGGCGCCGGATTTTCGTCAGTTTTATTAAATATATGCTTCTTTATTTTCAACAGCCTAATACTTTGGGTTCATTCTTTAAATAATTTACAGAGTTGCTAATTTATGATTATGATTAAATTATACACAAATAGTTATTGGTATATAGGGTCAAACAATTTAATAATTTTGGATTTTAAGAGTAAGGGTGTTTGGAAGCAATGTTTGAATGGGTTGTTTACCAATAAAGGTTCTATGTGCTCATGGCTAGAACCAAGGGGTTGTTTGGACATTATTGTTTGATGGAACAATCTGACACTCTCATGGCTCTTTTGTTGTCCGATAAAGAGACCGTGCATCTTTTTTATTATTCTTCAATCCAATTAACTGGCGCATTTAGTAATTATTTTTATTACTTTTAGAGCCTGATATCGGTGTTTGGTTGAGTGAGAATTTGAAACCACGCACATGATAACTCACCTTGGAAATTAAACCGATAACACGTACGCAACACAATCTTTTGTCTAATATGTATTTTATTAAATCCGAGAACACAGACGAGAAACATCATTTGGCTGCAATTTAAGATAAAAAATTTTTCCTACACACTTATCTTTCTATTTTGGGAATTATAGCATTTGCTCGATATCCTTGCCCTTTTTCACTTTTCAATGAGTGGGAATTATAGCATTTGCTTTCTTGGTTCATCAAGTTTATGAATAAAGGTATGGGACACCATTATAGGGGGTCTATTAACATATGAGTCACACTTTCAAAGGCTTCACTTGAGCTTCATCGCATTCAAGGGAAGAGAGGTAAAAAGCCGATTTTGAGCAACATGTATGTGTTTTTCATATACTTTGACCATTTTTCACAATTATACTACTGATGAGTTGTTATTAAAGGTTTACGTACTAAGGAAGGTTGCATTTGTAGCCACTCGGGCTGCATTGAACCTTTAACATGGTGGTATCATGTAGTTATCTATACTACATAAAATGGAAAAATAGTCAAAGTGGAAAAATTAGGAAAAAATTGAAAAAGTTTAATGGTCAAATAAGGAAATATATTTGTGTAATTAATATAACATTAAAACAATGCAATTTACTTAAAAGTACAATAATTTATTCACATTGTACAACCAATTAAAAGCATATATACCAAATTAAAACAACCAATTAAAACACCCCTTATTAAAAAGTACAATGAAATTTTCACAATGTACAATTTAAACAAGCTTCAACATAATTCTAAATATAAAATAATTAAACAAACTAATTAATGTTATTTTTAAAAACCACTTGAAATGAAAGTACCATTATACATTATACAAATTAATAAAACACACAAAGATTCATACAAGCTAACAAGTTGATGGTACATATGGTTTAAAAATGGATTGGACCAGCGGGTTCAGCAGGAAGCTTAGGTGTAAATAAGCTGGTTAGGCTAACCAATAGCCATTCAGAAGCGAACTAGAGAGGACGTTAAAACCGATACAAACTGGTGAATCAAGTCTCATCGGATCTATTATTTCTCCGGTTAATAGTCCTGAGGTACTTCGCCGCCTCCTTAGCGGGTACCACTGCTATATTATATATAAAGGAAAAACCAAAAAGTAAAAAGTAAAATTTGAAACTATTAACACATATTGAAAACGGGTTGACATGAAATGAGGCTTCAAATCGATTAGGTTGACCATGTTTAATTTGACCGTTTTGACCACAACATGTCATATTGACTGGGTTTCATTTCGACCAGCTTTTTCGGCGGGCACGGTTCAATCGGTTGAACCACCGAGGGGTCGAACCGGGCTTCAAAACGTTATGTTTAATCCCCAAATCTTCAAACTTTTTTTTATTTTTAGTTTAGAACCATAAATTTTTTAACACAAAGCGATACATTAAACTATATAAATATATTATCTATAAGGTTTTCTTCAAAAACAATTATAATGTTTTACAATTATGAGAAAATATGTGCCATTGGTGCACATTTAACTTTTCAATATGCTTCAAAATCAGCTCATTTCATAAAAAAATGTGGAATAAATGTGCCAAAATCTTTTACAAAATAGCCAAAATTAGCCAATTTTTATTTTATTTTTAGACTAATCGTATTTAGCTAATTTTAGTCACCATTAATCCATCCTTGTTAGTTTTTTGCATAACAAGTAGCGTGTGTTGTTAGTTTTTATCCTATAAGCCACGATTATGTTTACTTTCATTTTCATTAAATGATTTTATATGTTGAGCACGATAAGAGTGTTAATAATTTTGTCTAGACTTTTAATTATAGAGTATAGTACAACGTTTGCAATTGCATTTTCATCGGTTCCGCGTTCTATTTTAAGCGTTACACACAAACACTCACCACAATATAGGAAATCATTAATTATGGGCTGAAGCATTTTGCATTAAATTGCGAGATTTTCGTCTAGTGTATATAAATGTGTCTTTTATCATCCTGGGAATGAAATATCTACCATAAACTTGGTTATTTGTATCCTGACATCAAACTTACCCAAATCCTCAAATTCATATATTCATCTTCACAATACCAACAACCTTTAATCTTTTTGCATACATACACTATTAAAATCACTTCACTCCCATTGTTCAATCAAGAGGACTACTCTTATTTCCATACTTCCAAGAACTTATTTCAGATACTTGATACTTTTTAGCTAAAAAGCTGAAGCTTGATGATCAATGTGATCAAAGAATCTTTGAGCGAAAATTTTGATCTTTTGGGTGTTGAGAGATACAAGTTTGAGATATGAAGTACCCTTTTTAACATAGGTTTATGCATGCAAATGTTCAAAAGAAAGGACAAACTAATTGATTCACACATAACTAAAGCTAGAGGAAAACTTTAGCTTATGCACCGAAGGGAAAGTAAAAAAGTGTAACATCTAATACGTTTGCTTATGTTTCTTTTAAGTTTTTAGGTTTTAGGTGGAATCCTCTGTGGTAACTTGATTTTTGTTATATCAAATTACATGTGGAAAAAAGTTGCTAATAACTTAAAATTTGAACCTGTTATAATTAAGCTAATATCGTCTAATGTGAAGCTAACAGAATGAAATTTATGCATTTGAAACAAAAGGCTAAAGATAGAAATGAGTTTGGTTTTAACCCACATAGGTGAGTGAGCAAATATCGGTTATGTGGTTTATAACTAAGACTCTTGAGGTAACAAATACGGATGAAGTGAAATATTTAATGGTATTTACAGTCATAAGCCACTTCACTACTTCCACTTGTACCGTTTTTGTTTTTTTTTTGGCTTTTTTTAAAGCCACTTCAGCCTTTTACGAGCATATATGTTTATGCGAGTAGGTTTACATACTTATTCCCATCACTCATCACAAAACAAAAAAAATCTGATATGAATGATCACCTATAACCACAATTATTGAATGACAACATGGTGTGTCAAAATCCCAAAGGTCAAATGCATGAAGACTTCCATTTCAACTAACCTTCTAGTAACAAAAGATAACACATTCTCTTGCAAAGTCTTAGACTAGTTACATCACATTGAAGAATACAGAAAATTGTGGTCTAAAGATACATAATAACAACTCATTCACTCACGACCAACTCAGCGTAACTTTACACTAAACACATACCAAACTCTCCTACATCAAGTCATCCAAAAGTCCTCAGTGTCATTAAAATTCGGTTATCATTATCAGGAACTATTTAGTCATAGTATTGGATAAGCTATCACCTAACAGGTCGGGTTGGGTTTAACTAGCTTGTTATTGGTTTATCAGGTTTTAATAACACTTAGAAACGTTAAAAGTGATGATGTATCTAGAGGTTGGAGGAAAACATACCTCAGTCAAAGTTCAATGTGCTTATATTGCTTTAAATCGATATTTATCACATCAGTTTTTTTTTATTTGTGCACATCAGTTTTTATATTTGTCACATCAGTTGGATGTTTGATTCAAAAATCAATATAATTAAAAATGTAGATATAGAATTAAAAAAATTTTGCTAGTTTTAGAATTAATAAAGGATTAATTAACAATCTTTGGTGTTTTAGGATCAAAGTAATCAAGAAGGTCGAGGGTCTAATAAGCTGGGCAATTTGTCACTTTCAACTTTCACTTTTTGCTTTTAACCTTTTTTTAACAACAATTGTAAAAAGGTCTAAGTTTTTTAATCTAAGCATGGAGTCATTATTTAAGTGTTTAATTTTCGTCGATGTTAAAATATTTGTGGAAAAAAAAGTTCAATGTTATAAAGCTAACTTGTAAAAGATTAATCTCAAAGCTTTAAAGAAAAGTTGAAGCATCCTCGTTTCAAGTATTTAAAGGACTAGACTGTTTTGTGCAGTCAATGAGAATGCTAGTTATTAAAATCGTTTAATAAATTTTAGAATTATTGGTCATAAGTTTATAAAGATCATGTTTATGTGTAAGTGTTCCAATCCTTAAGGTCTTCTAAAATTTATATAAAAAACATATATGTACCTGTTAAAGCGAGCATATAAACATGGTAAGATAATATGAATCTAGTAGGGTTGTGATGGCGGTCATAATAATCCACTTAATTTAGTTTCTATATGACAACTTTATGCTTTAAGCAATCTTACTAACATAGATGATCATAAGTTTTATTTTGTAAATTAAATTTTGAACCTTTAATAATTAAGCTAATATATGTCTAACGTGAAGCTTATGAGAACAGAAATTTAAGCATTTGAAACAAATGTTTAAAGATGGAAATGAGTTTTGGTTTTTTCCCACATAGGTGAGTGAGCAAACATTGGAGACCAATGTGATATCAAATAATGATATGATCAAATACACTGAAATGGTACTTAAAGTTATAAGCCACTTCAGGCCTTTCATCGTATCCTTTTTTTTATAATCTGATTGATACTTATAGTCATAAGCCACTTCAGCCTTTTAATCACATTTGGATTTTTTCTAAGTGGTACTTATCTTTATAAGCCTCTTCGACAAAAAAATTACATCAACACTTATTTTTTTGTAACATAACGTACAAGTTCAGAAAAATTGTATTGACTCTTAAGTTTTTGTAAGAACGACCTTAAGCTTTACTTTTCTTTTATCAAGCTTTACTTTTCTTTAAGAATAATAATTCATGATGACAAAAACAATTAAAACTAGTATCCTCACTCTCATGTTGAGCATATATGTGAGAAACATTGTACACTTTTATTAAAATAAATTACATTACAATGAATATAATTAACAGTAAATAACAGAAAATTAAATAGCAGACAGAAAGTGGTAGAAGCAGATGAGAGACACTATGAATCATAAAAAATAAAGCGATAAGTCGTTCGGCGAGCTCGTGTTAAACACGATTCTCTTAAAATAGATTTTCCGTCTGTTTCGCGTGGCATAACATGCAAAGCTGTTGTACAACCGGACCTAACAACTTGCCTGAAAGATCACTGAAGCGAAGCGTGTTACTGAACGAAAGAGTGTTGGAAATCGTCTGCTATAAGAGCTGCGTTTTTCTGTTATCCTGTAAAAATGAATGAGACATATGTCTTTATTTATAGTGAAGACTAATCTTGTCCTCTAAGAAAATATATTTTCCATATAAAACAAATGCATTATTTATAACGATTATAAATCTTTTAATATACAAAAGCTGATTTGTGTATCTTTTAATGCTAAACCGATTTCTATAAACTTGTTAGATAAGTTTAAATATATTCCTAAAAGCCGATTTGTGTATCTTTTAATGCGACAAAAGAATACTGATGCGATATGTTAACTTGATAATGAGTAGAGAAACACCTGATTCACACATTAAAATGATTCTCCTATTACTTCAAAATGAAAGATACAAAGGTTTTTATACAGTGGAAAAGCGGATGGGAGGAAGGAGAAAAGAATACTTGAGAAAAGTTACAAAACAAACCTACACTATTTCAATGTTCCAATATGAGTCCTTCACTTCAACCAACCTCTTTTACACTCCCCCTCAAGTTGAGAGGTGGAAGGACCTCGCTCCCAACTTGGACATTAATTTTAGATGTTGATGGCGGAAGAACTTTAAATACCATCGACCAAGTGGTCTTTAGTGGCATGGAAGGTGGGACTTCCCCATTCTTGACTTGATCCCTTACATAATGGCAATCCACTTCTATATGCTTTGTTCGGCATGGAAGACGGATTGGCGGCTATATAAACAGGCTTGATTATCATTTCAAATCACGGGACCAAGATCTTTGAGCCCAAATCTTTCAACAATGTCACCAATGTAACTTCACAACATGTTAGGGCCATAGCTGCGTATTAGAAGCCGGTGATGATCTGAGCACCACTTGTTGCTTCTTAGATTTCCATGAAATAGGTGATTGACCGGCAAATACAATAGCCCGTGGTGGACCTTCTTGTCATAGGACAACTAGCCCAATCAACTGTCACAATAAATGATCAAATGAACGACTAAATCATTAGCTAATAATATACCTTGACACTGTGAATTCAAAAATATCTCATCAAATGTTTCCTTTGCTTGCATATGCACGATGTAGGATTTTGCATGGCTTCAACAACTGCCAGTATAGCAAATATCAGGTCTTGTTATTGTGAGATATATGAGTTTGCCTATGTATCTTCAGTATACTTACGGATTGGTAAAAGGTTCCCATGTGCGCTTGCAACTTGATATGAGAATCCATAGGCAACTTGTATGGTCTTGCATTAGTCAAAATTAACTTCTTGAAGTAAATCAGTAGTATACTTCTTTTGAGAGATGAAAATGCCTTGGTCACTTTTTGCACCTCCAGTCCTAAAAAATAATTCATCTGACCCAAATCCTTCATGTGAAAATGAGTACTTAATTGTTTAAGAGCTTGAATAGAGTGTTGCTAGAACCTGATTAGAGATCATCAACATAAACAAGGGGTGTAAAGGATTCACATCGTCTTGATGAACAATGAGTAATCAACCTTAGATTGAGTATATAGCCAAAGGACAACAAAATCTTTGAAGAGAGTTTGGCAAACCAACATGTATAGGTGCTTGTTTGAGGCCATACAAGGACTTCTTGAGTTTGCATACTAAACTTGAATCAGCAGGAACATTTTGCACACTCTCCCCCTTTTCAATATACCCTTGGGCATTTGCATATACACTTCTTCAAAGAGATCACCATGGAGAAAGGCATTAGACACATCCATTTGACAAATTTCCCAACCTTTCAGGCGCCACGCAAGTAAAGCTCTAACATGCGCCATTTTTGCCCTTTGGAGCAAAGTTTCTTCATAGTCAACACCTTTTCTTTTGCCTATTCCCATTCACTTTCAAGTCTACTTTTCTTCTTGTCAAGTGTACCATCAGCTTTGAGTTTGATTTGTAGATCAATGACAAGCAATAGCTTTCTTCCCTTTAGGTAGAGCAGTCACTTCCCATGTATCATTCTCCTCTAATGCTCTTTAGCAAATTCATTGCATTACACCAATCTTCTTCTTTAAGCTGCTTTGAAGTAAGTAGGTGTTTAAGCCCAGAGCACCAAGCATGAAAGCATGAAATTGAGGCTGAGAATGGCCGACACTTGATTAGCCTTTGGTTGATGAATTGGTGTTACATAATCTTTTAACCAGCTTGGAGCACTTGACACTCTAGTGGATCTTCGATTCTGCATCTTGAACACTAGTGGTTGGAATGAAAAGATGGTGCAGTCTTGTTTAACATGATTCATTAACAACATCAGCAGATCATGAACAACCAGCCAGAATCATGAACAACTTCAAAGCCAGTAACAAAGGGCTCATAAACGAGGTTGTGTTTGTGGATACAAAATCATACCACAATGGTGAAGAAATGGGTGCGGCACGGTTGAAGAACTTGCAACATACTTGTTTTAGAGTATGGAAATATATGTTCATAGAAGACAACATCTCTTGACACAAACCTTGTATGATTAGCAAATTGAAGTTTGTACCCTTTGATGTTGTGGATAACCCGAGAAATAAACAAAATTTTTCTGGAATCAAATTTGTAAAGCTTTCTGGAAGGATTACTAGCCATTGCTAAACAACCAAACACCCTTAGATGACTATACTCAGGTTTAGATTGCAACAAAACTTCATAAGGTGTCTTAAATTTCAACACAGCATTTAGGAATCTGTTAATGAGATATGTTGCATTGATAACGATCCACCCCAATAATGTCTGAGGCAAATGAGAATGCAATCTTGGGCTCTAACTATCTCCAATATGTTTCTATGTTTCCTTTTCTACCCTCCCATTTTCTGAGGTCTATCAACACATGAAGTTTGATGCTCTATTCATTGAGTCCATAAAAGGACCTATAGATCCTTTGAGAAATTCTAAGGCATTGTCTGATCTCACCACTTTTATATCTTTTTCAAACTGCTTCTTCACAAAAGTAACAAATGACTTGAAAGTGGCAAAGGCATCTGACTTCGACTAGTAAATATGTCAAACAGCTCTACTACAATCATCACTATAGTGAAAATACTTATGATTCCTATGGTTGGAACTTTATAAGGTCCCAAATGTCTATATGAATGGTGAAATGGAACTTTGGAATAAGATTTACTAGCAGAATATGGAAGTTTAGTGAATTTTGCCATTGGACAAGTCAAACAAATTCTCATTAGAATGAGATACACTTCCGAGCGAGAAGTAATATGTTTGAAAGTAGAATGAAATAATGACCAAGTCTATGATGCCACAAAACTGTAAATTATTGAAAACACTAAAAAGCATAGTTTGTTGGAGCGAGAGCAGTTTGAGAAAAATGAAAATAGACTACAATCTTCAAGGGCAGACACAACCATTGAAGAAAGTTGAGAATGAATTTGATCCAGAGGAAGATTGAGTAGATGATAGAGGCCAGCTTGCTTTTTACCCAAGCCCAACACCTTCACGGTTTTCAAGTCCTGGATAACCACGAAATTTCTCATAAAATGCAACAAAGCAATGAGAATCTTTTTGTTAGTTTTGAGGTAAACTGGCATGAATTGAAGGAAGGAACTATGAGAACATTGTTTAGCTTAAGTCCATTTTGTAAAGCAACATTGCCTACTTTGGAAATACTAGAAGTATGTCCATTTGGCAAATTAATAACCTTTTACACAAGAGCCTCAACATCATTCAAATCATTGCTATCTGGTGACATATGATCACTTGCCTGTTTCAATATCCATCCTTCTATAACCCATTCACACAAAAAACGATAAAAGTGTACCTTCTCCAAAAGGATGTTCCAATGCATTGGTCTCATCAGTGGTCTGATTGAAATGAGGAATACTCTTCATTAGTTGCTCAAATTGCTTTGAAGTAGAACCACATGACCACCAGTTTCAACCATTGCAGTGTCTTTTTTCACATAACTTTGGACCAGCCTTAGAGGCTTTACCTACTGTGGCTGCTACTTGTAATGCCATGTAGGGTAACCAACTTTTCCCCACATTTATCGGTGATGCCACTTGTAGCCCATATGTTACACTTCTCTTTGACCTCACCTTTGCTATAGAGGGCATGGAATTCAACAATTACTGTCTGATCCAAATACTCCCTTTGAGACTCTTAACTTGCTGAAGCAAAGCACAAGCAGTTTCAACACAGTAAGGAGAGTTTAACAACAACTTGACTCCTTTGATGAAAAATTTTTCATCAAACCATTCAAGAACTGAAACAATCTTTGCTCTTCCTTCTTTGAGTACTCAAGCGGTTAGAAAAGCAGCAATTTCAGGGTGTATTATTTATTCTTTGGCAATTCATTCATTGAATCCAATTCTTCAAACACACTTCATACTTGTATAGTACTGCTCACAGATCTTCCTGATTGCATAGTCTCATAAGTTTCTCTGTTCAACTTATACTTATGTGACCCATTGCTGAGAGCAAATCTTTTCTCAAGTTGAATCAAATTGCATAGCAGTTCCAATGAACATAATAGACTTTGCAATTGATTGAATCTTGAGTTCATTAACCAACTAATCACCCAGTTATTACATGTATCCCACTTGTTCTTGTAAATTCCCATCATCTTGTGATCTTGGGCTGACTCTGATGAAACCTAACTTTCTTTTGGTAGAAGAGCAATTTCAACCGATCTTCTCCAAACGATAGTTTTTGTGCTCTAACAAATTTTTCATTCACCACAAGATGCCAGGGCCATCAGAAGGATGCAAATACGATGGATTTTGGAACAAAAGAGATTATTTACATTTTGGCTAGTAGCATCAGTTGAAGAAGATGATCTTTGCCATTGTTAACTACGTTAGGAAGCTTCAACAATCTTGAAAGAACCGTTATAACAACCAGATGATGATTCAACAAATTAGTCTTGAATAAGACACTTGACTTGAATCACTTTACGAATGTAGATGAAAAATTGATAGTTATTGATGAAAGAATTGTGATGAGAATGATAGAAATGATGGAGAAATGATGATTTGATAATGATCGGAAAAGTTGATTCTGACGGTTTATGGTGATCGAGAAAAGTTAGTTATGGTGGTTGTAGCGGTTGTATGGCCGATCAAGAACTCATTCTTGAGCTCGATACCATGTTGACAGTAATGGTAAGAGAAACACCACAGATTCACACAGGTGAAAATGATTCTCCTTATTACTTCAAAATGAAGATACAAAGGTTTTATCGTGAGAGAAAAACAGATGGGAGGAAGGAGAAAAAGAATAACAGAAAAGTTACAAA
Organism: Chrysanthemum makinoi; assembly: GCA_910596185.1. Classification (NCBI taxonomy): domain Eukaryota; kingdom Viridiplantae; phylum Streptophyta; class Magnoliopsida; order Asterales; family Asteraceae; genus Chrysanthemum; species Chrysanthemum makinoi. Next base: position 4,972,559 of record OU343221.1, on the reverse strand, counting down.
ACAAACCCTACACTATTTCAATGTTCCAATATGAGTCCTTCAACTATTAACCAACCCTCTTTTTACAGCGTATCTGGGAACCGGTACGCAAATTGTGGCATTCGTGTTCGCAGGTCGCGCATGAGTTTACTAGCTTCGTACCCATTTTGGTACCAGAAATCCGCACCCCCTTTGCGCCTTGGCGTATGTGTAAATTTTGATTACAAATATCAAGACATCTATATAAACCACTCAACACTTCCTATTTTGAGCGATGTGGGATGTGAAATTTTCCATCCATTTTGTGTTACAAATGCCTCATTTTGAAACATGATATCTCATTCATATAAGGTGAATGGTACATATCGTTATAAGCCAACCTATTTAAAATCCGTCTCTTTTATTTACTATAACTTAGCAAGTTAGCTAAACAATCTTTAAAATTATAAACGCGTTTTGAATTTTTTACGTACCTCATTAATAATAACTATACCCGTACTTCACAATAGACTAGTTTCAAAAATATTTGCATCGTCTTCATAGTAATTTTTCATCTTGTATTAAAGTCAATGTGATAGGAATAAAGTTGGACTACTCGATATGTGTTTGTATAGCCCGATAACGTTTATCAGCCAAATTGTTATGTGGAGTAAAGGTGTTGGACAAGTTGCTTAATGTTCAGAACAAAGTTTGGTTGCCTATTTGATTAGTTACATGAAACCAGTTGAAACTTTTGTAACTTTTGTCCCACATAGATAAAGGAGAAAAAATCTTCTAAGCTTATATACCATCAGGGCCGTCCCGTGAATTTTTAAGGCCCTGTTCAACAATCACACTATGAGCCGCTTGAAAAGGAAAATGATTAAAATAGTGTAAAAAAGTATAGATTTTGTGAACAGTAATTAAAATAAAAGTCTATAAGAGCATTAATTAAAACAATAGTGGATGTAAATTAGTGATACTATTTTAATTGGCTTAAACAAGTTTGACAATATGTAACTATACGCTACTTTATAGCTTCATATGAAGCTGTATAAACGTATTCTACCATTCACAATAATGGATTTTAAAAGGGTTAAAACTGTTAGTTTTGTAACTGCTACTCTTAGTTGAAGATATAACTTTCAAAGTTGGACAATGGTGTAAATTTTAAAATATATAGGGACCAAAGTATAAATAAGAAAAAGTAATCATCTTTCTCCCTAGTCTGCAGCCTAGCGGTTTTCACCCTTTTCCGATATTACTTGAAACTTATCGATTTTATTTGGTAAACTAAATTATTTTAAGATGATTAACACGATATTATCAGTCTTATGCTCGAAATCAAATTAAACCAGCCTGTATGTCTAAAGTCGTGGTGCCCCTAAAAAAATGAAGGCCCTGTGCGTCGATCATCCCGCACATGCCGAAATCCGGCCCTGTATACCATAGTGGAGATCCATTGCATCTCTTAATTACTATGCTTTCAATAACAATTCACAATAACAAATACAATAAAACTAAAATTAGTGTCCTCACTCCTAGTGGAAAGTGAAAAATACCAAACATCAAATGAAATTGGGATTTACTCATCATCTACACTAATATTAACATTTTTGAAAGAGAATTGATATTCACACCATATTTTTTTATGCATGCACCATAATTTGTGCATTATATTTTGTATCGTAAAATACTGTAATGCACAAATTGTAATGTATACAACAAAAAATGTGGTTTGATTATCACCTCTTTTTTTGAAAGTGGAGTTCCATCTCTTCACTACTGGTCCCCACCCGACCTAGTTAATATCTAAAGTAACCAAAAAATATTTAAGAAGAAGGTATTTCAAATGAATGATCATCTTTCAACCACCCAAAATCAATCCTATGGCCATAATGTTGTCACTTTCCCACCAAAACCAAAAAGATTGATACTATGAATTATCACATAACCCCAAAATTTAGTGTACAAAAAAATCCCAAATTTACAACCAATTCTCAATTTTGGAGTAATGAATAAATTACAAGAAATAGAAACCGATTGGTATAAATGCAAACCTTAAACATCTAAAAAGGGAGCTCATTGACAAATCAAACCATGTTTCTGCTAAAAAAAAAGAATCATGTTTTAACTAATCTTCAAATAACAAAAGATAACACATATTATTGCAAAGTCTTGGACCAGCTTACATAGTAAAGAACAACCGACTCACTTAACTATTGTAACCTAGACACCCTTGCAAGCTCTCATGCACCGAGTCATCTATAAGTCCTTAGTATAACGTAATAAGGGAATATTTTATGATATACATATGCTAAACGGGATCATAATTCGATGCTAATTCTGTAAAAAAGGAACAACTAACAGGTTAGCAAAGTAATAATCGCACATGACAAACTTATGTCACTAATGGCACAAGATTAAGCTGGTTGTGTTATCGAATGTATACGCAACATCTGGAAATTAGCAAGAAAGATCAAAAGTTAAGAAATTAATGGATGAGAAGAACGTTAATAAGGAACAACTAATACTAATCAGAAAATGTTGCAGAAGGTGCTTCACGTCAATTTGAAACCGTTGAAACATTTTGTCCCACACAGATAAATGAGGGAAAGTTTTCTAAGCTTATATAGCATACTACATAAGAATAGTTTGTCTTAGAGTTAATACCATGCTTTTGGCCTCGATTGCTTTGCTCATAAAATTATTGGGCCTACCATTTGAGTTCGGAAAAATTGTATAAACTTGAAGGTTTTGTAACTTTTACAAAGATTAAGAATGATAATCCACGTTAACAAATTATACAAATATTTAATATGAAGATTTGTATCTTTTCTTTGTAGAATCTTGTTATTGGATGCTCACTAATTATGAGAAAAAGGGTCAATTTATGCAATGGTATTAGATGAAGCTATCACCATTACCAAAGTTTGAGTACATATATAAATAAGCTCAACAACTAAGATATCTTTGAGCTATTCCAGTTGTACAAACAATCTTGACAAATTGAGAGCTCGCATTCAATAAAAAGAAAAAGTCATCCAACTATCGGACCAAGTTTATGCTGAAAAACTCCCATTTCGTCCACATTTTCAAACTTTCAAATACCAAAACATCTGATTAACTTAACTATGGTACAGTAATTGTGGTCTAAAGATGCATAACATCTGATTAACTTAACTATGGTACAGTAAACACCGTTGCAAACTCTCCTATTTTGAATCATCTATTAGTCCGGGCGATAACGTTATCAAGGGACCAGCCAAGGGTCATTGATGCAAGGGGAACCAACAGCTCGCTGGTTGTTCTTTATCACTGTCATAATGGTGTTTCATCAGGCTGAATTGAGGAAATATATCATGTCTTCTACCAGGCTTGCATCGTTCCCATTCCCGTCATATATACAGCAATTTGACAATTGTTTTTACATCGAGATAACAAGGTAAAGGTGGTGCTTAATTAGTTTCGAAATTTATTTCATCTCTGTGGCCAGAGCAGTGCACTAATAACTCTCCTAGGAAAAGGGCCTTGGAGGACAAACAACAGTTTAAACATATATTTTGGGACTAATTAGTTAGATCAGTACAGTTTGAGGATTTTGTACCACGCTCTCTGCACGTCCCACTTCACTTGACATTCCATGACGTACTATATAAGCAAGCCACACAATATATTGTTTTTGTTGAGCATATGCCACCATCCCTTAGACAGATGTGTCTACTAACACATAGACGCATTTTGTTTGTGAGAAGTCAAAACTTAGGTGCTCAATAAACTCAAAAAAAATCGTTAGACATATTTGTAAATTCATGTGGGTTGAGGAACTAAAACAATATTTCGTTAGTCCACACAAATTGTTTAGGAATTTAATACAAACAAATTTAAACAAAGAGTAAATAATGAGATAAAATCATCTCCCGTAAAAACAAACAAATTCATTTTCATAAGTTATCGACAGTATTAAAGTATAAAAAAACAATTATCAAAAGTCTGCAAACTAAAGCCTATAAACTAAAGCCAAAGACTATGAGAATTCTGGAGTGTGCACCCCCCGGTCTGTACCGTGGCAGGGTACTATTCTACCACTAGACCACTGGTGCTTAGATTCTTAATATTACGAACTATGTTTAATATCTCGAAATTTAGGAAACAATACTATCTCCAATTATGTGAGATGTCACGTTAAGAATAATACCATGACTATATTCAAGTAATTAGGCAACATCAAAAGCTTTTGAATTTATTTATAATCTCATGAAAAGCTTGCTGAATAGCTCTGTTTTTATATATATTTGAATAATCTCTTTATCATGTAAATATTTCCGTGGTAACGTGATATGATATTTTTAACAAGAGAAAAAAGTCGTCGAAACTACATAACATTTTCACTACATAATTTATACCAACATTGAAAGTATTTGGTAAAGGGTTTTAATTTTTACATATTGAGAATAGAGGCTTGGGTTCAAACCAAGCACCTAATTAGACTCCACTCCAAGACTGGGTGTAATATGTAAATAAGCTCAAGAAGCCTCTCCAATGGAGCTTCTTAAAATTAGGTAATATAAGCCCATAAGTATAAGCTGTTTGGCTTTACCCAAAAACCTAAAAGGGCTTACTAGCTTTACAAAGAGACAATAAACCCCAAAAATAGGCTTCACCCAAAATTTAGAAAATACTTGCAGGATACAAGAAGTGAGTTAACTGTTATTGCCATTCTAGTACTAAAATGTAGAAGCAATAACGCTGTCACTTTTATTCAATAAAGACTCCAATTTCGACTACCAGTTTCATATAAAAAAAGGTATATCATTTGATTGCAAAGTCTTATACCAGTGATGAGCAAACATTACTGAAGTTTATAACTATGCCACTTCAGCATGGAATGCCCCGTCTCTTTGTATGTTCGCCGTAATTTTGCGTCTTTGCCTTAACATTTTATGCATTTTGTGAGGGTATAACTATTTTAGTCATCAATAGAAACCTAAATAAGTACTGTATATAGTTTTGAAAAGACATTGATTCATATTTTTATTCTTGGTTTTCTTAAGCCCCTGATTAGAAGGAACACCATGGACACCACATAGCGACATATAGACTACTTGTAACTTATTTTTCCATGGCTGCATAAAGTTTAAATACACTTCTAGAACAAGGTTTCCCACATAGCATAATATGCATTTGTATGTGCGATATCCTTTATTAACCATTTTTTTTATATGGAGTATAGTTGGACTAATTACTTAATGTTCGGAACGATGTTTTATTGTAGATGATAGAAGTATCAGCCTAATTGACTAGTGAAGTAGATACTTGTTATTTTATGATGAAACCATTTGAACCTCTTGTCCCACATAGGTAAATGAGAAAATATTTTCTAAGATTATATACCATATGCATTGAGACGGAATATCTTAAAGTTAATAGGTTTCTTTGGGGCTTCTGAAGATTATAGGTGTGGAACACACTCCCTGGCCTTCACAAACCCCAAGAAATTATATGAGCTCTTAAGTTTTTGTACAAAAACACCAAACTTTACTGTTCTTTTACAAAGATTGAGACTTAATAATTCTAGCATCCTCACATGGAGAGCACTTACTCATATGTAGATCAGGATATGCAAAGACAATTTTATTTGACTACAAACATCATATATTAATTGAAAGATCGACCACAAGTATGCATATTGAGGTGTGCAACTCCAAAAGTCATATTCAGGATCGATTGCGTACACATGACATTTACTATATCCTCAAACACAGTTGTTTGCTTATATCCTAGTCGTTTGCTGATTTAGCAGCTATATTAAAAGATAAAAAAGTGTATCTTTTATGCATATAATCTTCTTGATCAATTTACCCAAACAAATAATTTAGCGTTGGTAATCATTTCTCATAAACAGAAAATACTTGCACACAGTTTCTGATGACACTCGCCTTCACACCCTATGCTTAGTGAGATACGAGAAGCAGAAGCATTAACTATTTACATAAAGTTCAAAAACCTGAATAGAAAGTGTTCATGGGACAACCCAACTTGTTACTCGTTTTGACCCAATATCGTTGAACACATACAACCTCTACATGGAAAAAAATTATGGTAATTGGACAACACTTGAAACTGTAATGCTCAGTCTAATAGTCTTGATATAACATCTTAGAAAACTCGTAAGCTGGATTACAACTGAATTTACATTCATTATTCAAGGGGTAGATCAGGTATCACAAATTGTGCTCGAAAAGAGTGGTTAATAAATCAATGGCCGACCATGTATTGCAGACCCAAACAGATTCAGTTACTGGCAATACTAGTCAAATAAAACATCCTTGGACCATACAAGTCAATTTAATTATCTGACCAGAACGTGCATTAGTGAAGGCTGTTAGAACTCGGACCAGGATAGAAAGCACATAAAAACGATAGGAAAAACAAAAAATACGCAGCTTTAACTCAAGATTTGGCCATTTAGGATTGAGTTAGTTGACCAGCTGTGTATTTTGGCACATTTACAACACTTTGACATTTCTCCATGCGTGTCAGGGACACCTCGTTCATGTACTATGGTTTTTAGATTAGCAATCATTGACAAACAACGTCTGGTCTATACTGATAGCAAATTATGAAGTAAATAAGTTCAGAAAGTGATTTATACCTTTTGCAAGACTACACTGAGATTTTATTTCATAAAGCTTTCAAATGCATACGGTGATGCGGGTGTTTGGGAGTGCTTACTAGAACAACTTATTTGTTTGTTTCGGATTTTGCTAAACTTGTTTTTAGTAAGCACTTTAAGATCGCTTAGCTCAAACTGATTGTTCTCCATGGATTCTTAATTACAAATTCACCACTTACCTTAGAGTGACATTGGCTGATTATCTGGTTCGTCTAATAAACATAAGCTGTTTAATGGGCATGTTTGGATTCGCTTATTGAAACAAGTAACCTATCAGCTTATTATTAAGTTGTTTTCGAGAAGCTATGTCACGTCAACATTTTTTGCCTCTGTCAATCATCTCAAGGGTGGCTTAGTGGTAAGACGACCTGAAGATCCCAATACCCGAGTTCAAACCACATTGAGTGAACATCTTGGGATGGATGAGAATTAGAATTTGACCAATCATTTCACATGAGAAATGAAATGTGTTTATAGCAAATAAGACTATAAAATTAAGATAAGAGAATGAGAAACATTATTTTATTAAATTGTAGTAATGACAAAGTTTTGTTCTCAATTGTAAAATCATTACCTATCTGAAAGACACTTACTGTTTAATGGGGTGTAAACTAACCGAGTCGAGCTTAAACTCAAAAAGACTCAACCTTAGCTCGTTTGGTGTTTTGGAAGCTCAAGATTGGCTTGTTTCAAGCTTTTTTTTATCCAAATTGTTCATTTATCACAAAAGTTATGTGATATATTATTATACTATTCATAAATATGTTATTTTGTATCTAAATTGCTTATTTATCTTTAGAGTTATATGATATCTAATTTTACTATTAGATTAATTTCATATATCACCCTACTTTCATGATTAATTTCATATATACCGAAAGTGCAAGTATTGAATGCATAATGTACAATGTTTTTAATGCATGATTGGGTATATATGAAATTTCCATCTAAAAGGAGGGGAAATATGAAATTGCCCCTTTACTATTCACCAATATATGTAAAGCTCCTTCAGAATCATGAGCTTAATTAAACTCTATATCAGAAGCTTGGGCTCGAGCTCGTTAAGGCTCCGCTTGTTATAAGTATTGAATTGGCCAACAAATCCTTTAGAGAAGTAAGTGCTTCTAGGCCATTTGATATCAGAGAATCTTTGATTATGTGCCATTTGTGCAGTGGATTGAAAGGATATTGAGTGCAGTGATTTAGTGCAGATTTGTGTGCAACAGAATAGTGCATATTAGGACAAAGAAAACAAGGAGGGAAAGTTAAACAAAAAATGTAACTGTATTGATAATAATAAACGAATTCTACAATCCTATATATAGTTTATGAAAGGGTATGACCAAAAGTTGTGATGGTTCATTAACCAAACAGTTATGTCCTTTAACAACTTTAACTGCCATATAACTGCCTTCCAATAACTGTCTAAACGACCATTACATATGGTCAATGATATGTCTAAGTGGCTTATAGCCATATCTAAGTTAGTGTGCAGTCTTTGATCATACATAGGATCAAGACTGCATATGTCTTATAAATACAGTACAAACAAATGAGAATTGTCTTTAATATGGCATGAACAACATTGTTCAGCATTTTGAACTTATAAATATCCAACATTCCTCCCTAAGGACAAAATGCTGGAGTTCTTTGTCTTCCTTTTTGGTCCAATCAGATGATGATGGTAAAATCATCACTGTCATAGTCTCCTTCAATCTTAGAGCTTCCTGTCCCTTCTTCTTGATAAATCATGTTGCTTGATTCTTCATTGTTGTTGAGATTCTCCAGTATCACACCAAAGTGCTCCAATCTTTTGTCTTTCTGCTTGATCATGGGCTCTCCTTTTGGAATCCCTATATAGCATTTTCCATGCTTCTTGAAACAAGTCCTTCTGTTTCAAGGTATGATGCCCTAGCAGTGTTGTAATAAGACTTAAAGACATCCAAATAGTGATTGTAGCATGTTTTTATCTCATGGACATTTTCTTTTTCAAGGCCAAAAAGTTCTGCAATGTAATCAAAATCTTGTGAAAAGACTACACTGAGGTATCCCCCATGTGTGTCCACAAGTTTGTAGAGACCCATCAAGTGGATCTCTCTATTCTTAATTTTGGGTGGAATGGGTCTTGGTAGGTCCCTATTTAAATGGACAGTGTAAAATCAGATAAATGCATTATCAAATGCTTTTCTAAAATTGTCCCATTATTGGCTTATTATTTCATCAATTTGTATTAAGTCAATAAATGAAAAAAAGTCTTTAAAAGAGGAAATTGTAATAGGATAATGTACACCTTTAACACAGATGGATTCATCTTGATTTGTGATGGTGCCATTCTGATTCTCATCCCTTTTCTCCAAAGAACTTTCCTCAAGTAATTTATAGAAGTCTTCCATATATTTGTTCTGCCTATTCTTCATCTTGTTTGGATCAAAACAACAATCTTGTGGGCATTTAAACATTGGTACTGGCTTGCATCTATTGCCTTTGAAGGTGAGTTCCAATCCTTGTGACTTCAATTGCTTGGCTGATAAGATGTTAAGAGAAACATCTGGTGTGTAATACACACCAGGAATTACACACCAAGGATGATAACGATGTCTGACCCTATCCGAATTTGTACCTCTCCTACCCCATGGACAAACGTTAGTTTGTGTTGTTCTTGTATCTTTTCCACAACAAACTTCTCTTTAATCTTAGCAAATAGGTTCAGATTTGAACAGACATGTTTGTCTATCTTATTGCTGATATACGAGATTTTATCCCACCCCTCTTCATCAGTCCCTTCCACCATGAAATCTGTGGATAGGTGTATGTATTCTCGATAAGTGATTTGGATATTAGAAGTTTCTGTTCTCTCTTTTGATTCTGCAACCTGTTTCTTCTTCTCTTTGTTGGGACAATTGGCAACAATGTGTCCCCTAACACCACAACCAAAACATATGTACCTTTTATGCTTTTCTGTGTTGCTTTGTGATTTTGGTAAGGACTGGTTATATGCTTCAATGTCCAGCAATTTCTTCTTCAGCATGGCTTTGCACTCCTGTGATTGTTGCTTCATGCATCTCCGAAATTTGGTGCTACTCTCTCTTTGTATATGTCTTGATATGAAGTCTCTTTGGAATCTGTTTGGCAAGGTTCTCCCAGTTTTTATGCTCTGATGCCATTTATTGAATTAGCCAACAGATCCTTTAGAGAAGTAAGTGCTTCCAGGCCATTTGATATCAGAGAATCTTTGATTATGTGCCATTTATGCAGTGGATTGAAAGGATATTGAGTGCAGTGATTTAGTGCAGATTTGTGTGCAATAGAATAGTGCAGGTTATGACAAAGAAAATAAGGAGAGAAAGTTAAACAAGAAATGTAACTGTATTGATAATAATAAACGAATTCTACAATCCTATATATAGTTTATGAAAGGGTATGACCAAAAGTTGTGTTGGTTCATTAACCAAACAGTTATGTCCTTTAACAACTTTAACTGTCATATAAGTGCCCTTCCAATAACTGTCTAAACGACCATTACATATGGTCAATGATATGTCTGAGTGGCTTATAGCCATATCTAAGTTAGTGTGCAGTCTTTGATCATACATAGGATCAAGACTGCATATGTCTTATAAATACAATACAAACAAATGAGAATTATCTTTAATATGGCATGAACAACATTGTTCAGCATTTTGAACTTATAAATATCCAACAATAAGCTTTTACCGAACTGATTTTGTGTAGCTCACGAGCAGTTTAGCTCATTTACACTCCTAACTAAATATAACCACAGATCAATATAATTAAATTAAAAATGTAGATATAGTATGAATAAACATTTTTGCTAATATTTTAGAAGTAATCAAGAAGATTAAAAAAATAACAAATAAATATATAAAAAATCAAGAAGATTATTAAGAGAAAAATGAAAGAAGGAAAAAATTTAATGGTATACAACATCGATGGGTAGAACAAAAGTAAAAAGAAGCGGGGCCATTTTGTCAGCTCGACTTTCATGTTTTGGTTTCAAACGTTTTTTAATTGCAACAGTAAAAAAGGTTTAACTTTCTCATATTTTGACCACCCAAGTTGTTCCTATCGCCAATTCACCATCATGCTAATTACAAAAAGCAAAAAACTTGATATGAATGATCACATAACCCCGTTATTATTGAGTGGCAACAAGGTGTGTATAAAAATCACAAAGTCACAATCAGTTCTCGAATTTGAAGTAATGAAGGAGAGTTTGTTGGAAAATTTAGTGCACTTGTGGGGTTAGTTCACACCTTGTAATGGGTTAGGAGGTACGGAGTGTACACCAATAAGGTCACTGAACACCCTCACTCTTTTAGTGGTTTGTATTGGTAGTGCTAGTGGAAAGTACTGCTGATGGAAAGTATTGTTTGTGGTTTCCACTGATAAGCAGTGTTTCCACTGAAGTAGTGTGTTTCCACTAAAGCAGTGTATCCACTGCTAGTGCTATGAAAGTACTGATAAAAGTACTGCTTGTAACGGCTTTGACCTATTCAAGTGGCAGTTTCAACTGCTTAATGACCACGTTTAATTGGTCATGTAACCACTAACGGCTATAATGGGGATAATTATGAGGCTATTAATGGGCCGATTAATACTCATAATTCCATTTGACTAGCTAAGAGTATTATCCTATAAATAGGAGATCTGATTATGCATGAGGGACACACAGAAAACGATTAACACTTATAAGCGCAAGGGTTATTGAATTGTGCCTAATTCTATAACCACATTTGGTCTTATCCCAAGTAGATATTCGTGTAACCCAGGCATTAGGGTCGAATAGTTTACTTTGGAAAGTGATCACACGATTCCAAATGATATCCGGTAACCACCTAGTGGTATTTGTTTCTGCTGACTTAGTATTTGTTTCTGCTGACATTGATTATCTAACCCTGTTCTGGGAGATACACCCCAACAATCAAAGTAAACTATTTGTGATAATCAATGGCTTCTGCTGCAATGAAACACATGGCTTCAAAATTTGCCAAGCTTGATAAGTTTGAAGGGGTGGACTTTAGAAGGTGGCAGAAGAAGATGCACTTCTTGCTGTCAAGCATGAGTGTGGTGTATGTGCTAAGCACTCCTATTCTAGATGATGGTGATGATGCTACTGTGGAGCAGATCAGGAGGAGGAGCAAATGGGAGAATGATGACTACATATGCAGAGGTCTTATTCTCAATGGTATGTCTGATTCTCTGTTTGATATTTATCAGAACTTTGAATCTTCCAAAGAACTTAGGATTCCTTGGATGCCAAATATATGGCTGAGGATGCATCAAGTAAGAAGTTCCTTGTTAGTAATTTCACAAATTACAAAATGACTGATTCAAGACCAGTTATGGAACAATACAATGAACTTCTTGGAATACTTGGAAGGTTTACACAACACAATATGAACATGGATGAGGCCATTAAAGTCTCATGTGTCATTGACAAACTCCCTCCTTCTTGGAAAGATTTCAAGCATACCTTGAAACATAAGAAAGAGGATTTAACTCTGGTTGAGTTGGGCAGTCATCTGCGCATTGAGGAATCTCTCAAGATGCAGGATAATGACAAGCCAAAGAGTAGCAATGCTGCTGGTGCATCTGTTGTCAATATGGTGGAGCATAACAACTCCACCAGGTACAATGACAATAAAGGCAAACGCAAATATCATGACAACACAAGGGCATATCCTAACAAGAAGGAAACACCTACTTGTTGGAAATGTGGCAAAACTGGTCACATCAAAAGGGACTGCAAGGGTGTTAAAATTGGTGGTAAAGCCAATGGATCAGGCACTAATGGTTCAGGGAGTGGTGGTTTAACCAACTCACTGAAAGGTCAGAATTTGTTTAATAAGTCTTTTTAGATTTATTATGTTACATATGTATCTGAATCTTATTATGTGCAGGATGATGATGTTTTGTGGTGGGATGACTCTGGTGCAACAGTTCATGTGTGCAAAGATAGAAGCTGGTTCAAGACTTATGAGTCACTGAATGATGGTTCTATTCTTCACATGGGAAATGAGTCAACAGCCTTGGTGCATGGTCGTGGTTGTGTAGATGTTAATTTTAGTTCTGGAAAGATTGTAACTTTGTTTAATGTTATTCATGTTCCTGATATAAGGAAGAACTTGGTTTCAAGTAGTGTATTGAATAATCATGGATATAAACAAGTTATTGAGTCTCATAAATATGTGCTTTCTAAACATGGTGTTTTTATTGGTTTTGATTATTTATGTAATCAAATGTTCAGGCTTAATATTGTCACTGATAGTGTTATTTCAGCTTTTGTGATCACCACTGACCTGACTGACTCTACCCTATGGCATGCAAGACTTGGCCATGTACACTATAAAAGAATGCAAGATATGTCTAAGGATGGGTTGATCCCAGCTTTTGACATGGACACTGAAAAGTGTAAAACTTGCATGTTGACCAAGATAACCAAGAAACCCTTTCAGGGTGTTAGTCGTGAGACTAAGCTCTTGGAGTTAATACACAGTGACCTGTGTGATTTGCATGCCACTCCTTCTTTGGGGAATAAGAAGTACTTTGTGACATTTATTGATGATGCTTCTAGATTTTGTTATGTCTATCTGTTACATACCAAGGATGAAGCATTAGATAAATTCAAAGTGTTTAAAACTGAAGTTGAATTACAACTTGGGTCTTTGATCAAAAGATTAAGGACTGATAGGGGAGGTGAGTACATGGATACTATGTATTTTCATTCTGTTGGTATAATCCATGAAACGACTGCTCCCTATACTCCTCAGCAAAATGGCATTTCGAAAGGAAAAAAGGGTCTGAAGGAGATGGTTAATTTCATGTTGTCCTATTCTGGACTGAGTCAAGGGTTCTGGGGTGAAGCTATGTTAACACCTTGCTATTTATTAAATAGGGTTCCCAACAAAAGGAACAAGGTTACCCCTTATGAACTCTGGACTAAAAGGAAACCCAACCTGAACTATCTCAGGGTCTGGGGTTGTAGGGCTGTTGTAAGACTCCCTGATCCAAAACAAAAGACTTTGGGTGAAAGAGTCATTGACTGCATCTTTGTTGGATATGCTGAGCATTCCAAGGCTTTTAGGTTCTATGTTATTGAACCTAATGAATATGTTTCAGTTAACAATATAATTAAATCAAGGGATGCAAACTTTGATGGGAATAGATTCTCATCAGTCCCTAGACCAAGTCAGAGGATTCCTAATGGAACTCATGACACTGGTGTATCTGAGGTCCCCGATGATGAACCATCAGTGGTCCCTGATGAGGTTGTGGTTCAACAACCTGAACCTATGCTCAGGAAGAGTAAAAGGGCCAGGTCTCCAAAGTCATTTGGACTTGAGTTTCAACTATACTTAGTTGAAGGAACAAGGAATGAGGTCTCAGACCAATACTCCTATTGCTTCATTGTTGAGGATGATCCCAAGACATTTGAAGAAGTAATGAAGTCCCAGTACATTGCCTTCTGAAAAGAAGCAATCAATGATGAGATGGATTCCATCATGGGCAACAACACTTGGGTGTTGGTTGATCTACCACCTGGTTGCAAACCTCTGGGTTGCAAATGGATTTTCAAAAGGAAAATGAAGGTAGATGGAACTATTGAAAAGTTCAAGGCTAGACTAGTCATTCAGGGCTTTAAAAAAAAGTCAGGTATAGACTATTTTGATACTTATGGCCCTGTGGCTCGTATCAGTATCATAAGACTGCTGATTGCTATGGCATCTATTCACAATCTGATTATTCATTAGATGGATGTGAAGACAGCTTTCTTGAATGGTGAATTGGATGAGGAGGTTTATATGAACCAACCTCAGGGCTTCATCATGCCCTGGCAATGAAAATAAGGTATGTAAACTGATTAAGTCTCTTTATGGACTTAAGCAGGCACCTAAGCAATGGCATCAAAAATTTGATGAAGTGGTTTTGTCTAGTGGTTATGTTCTTAACCAGGCTGACAAATGTGTATATAGCAAATTTGATGAATCTGGTAAAGGAGTAATCATTTGTCTATATGTTGATGACATGTTGATCTTTGGCACTGATCAAAATCAGGTTGACCTGACAAAGGAATTTTTGTCATCAAGGTTCTCCATGAAAGACATGGGGGAGGCTGATGTTATCCTTGGTATAAGGACTAAACATGAAAGTAAAAGAATTTCTATCTCACAGTCTCATTATATTGAGAAGGTGCTGAGGAAATTCAATTACTTTGATTGTACTCCAGTAAGTACACCTATGGATACTTGTGAGAAGCTGATGCCTAATAATGGCAAAGCTGTATCTCAACTTGAGTATTCTAGGGTAATTGGCTGCCTGATGTATGCCATGACTTGTACAAGACCTGATGTTGGTTTTGCAGTGGGAAAAATTGAGCAGGTATACTAGTAATCCTAGTGCTCATCACTGGCAAGCAGTTCAAAGGGTACTGAAGTATTTGAAGAGAACTATGGATTATAGTCTCTCATATACTGGTTACCCATCAGTGTTGGAAGGATACACTTATGCAAGTTGGATCAGTAACACTGAAGACAATTCGTCTACCAGTGGCTGGGTATTCCTACTTGGTGGAGGTGCAATTTCTTGGGCATCCAAGAAGCAAACTTGCATCACCAGTTCTACAATGGAATCTGAATTTGTGGCTTTAGCAGCTGCTGGCAAAGAAGCTGAATGGTTGAAAAACTTGCTTCTTGAGATTCCATTGTGGCCTAAACCTATAGCACCTATTTCTATCCGATGTGATAGTGTAGCTACATTGGCTAAGGCTTATAGCCAGATGTACAATGGTAAGTCTAGACACTTAGGTGTCAGAAATAGCATGATTCGTGAGCTTATCGCGAATGGGGTGATATCTATAGAGTTTGTGAGATCTCAACATAATTTAGCTGATCACTTGACGAAGGGTTTGGCTAGAGACTTGGTTATAAAGTCTGCTAAAGGGATGGGTTTAAGTCCAACTTAGTCACTGAATGCTAGGACACCCAACTCCCTCCTGAGGAAACTTAGGAGCTGAGTTCAATGTGGAAAGCTGAACATTCAGTGGTCTGGAGCACATGTTTTATTTACATCCCAAGGCTGTGCTCAGAACCTACTGAAAGGAGGATGAAGTCTTTACTTCTTAATGGTTAATTTTCTTTGAAAAAGTGCTTGGCATGAGCATGAATAAGGAGGAACCACCTATGTAAATGTTGAAGTTTTGCCGCTTCAGGAAGCTTTCGACTTTTAGCTTTTACAACATTTATGAATTTGGATATGGACACATGGCTTGTATAGTGCCAGGAGCTTTTAAGTGTTTGAAAACTTGTGTGTATTTTATCTTCAGGTATTCAAATGGGTTGAAGGGTTCAATTCTTAGAACACCCTGATTCTCGAATATTTGAACGTGTAATTTACTAAAATGGAAATTCAATCCTCAGGACATTTTCGTTTATGCACATGTTTTGTTTAATGATTGTTTTCATGCAAAGGAAGTGAACTAAATTTGGGGAGGATTGTTGGAAAATTTAGTGCACTTGTGGGATTAGTTCACACATGGTAATGGGTTAGGAGGTACGGAGTGTACACCCGTAAGGTCCATGAACACCCTGACTCTTTTAGTGGTTTGTATTCGTAGTGCTAGTGGAAAGTACTGCTGATGGAAAGTACTGTTTGTGGTTTCCACTGATAAGCAGTGTTTCCACTGAAGTAGTGTGTTTCCACTGAAGCAGTGTATCCACTACTAGTGCTATGAAAGTACTGATGAAAGTACTGCTTGTAACGGCTTTGACCTATTCAAGTGGCAGTTTCAACTGCTTAATGACCACGTTTAATTGGTCATGTAACCACTAACGGCTATAATGGGGATAATTATGAGGCTATTAATGGGCCGATTAATACTCATAATTCCATTTGACTAGCTAAGAGTATTATCCTATAAATAGGAGATCTGATTATGCATGAGGGACACACAGAAAACGATTAACACTTATAAGCGCAAGGGTTATTGAATTGTGCCTAATTCTATAACCACATTTGGTCTTATCCCAAGTAGATATTAGTGTAACCCAGGCATTAGGGTCGAATAGTTTACTTTGGAAAGTGATCACACGATTCCAAGTGATATCCGGTAACCACCTAGTGGTATTTGTTTATGCTGACATTGATTATCTAACCCTGTTCTGGGAGATACACCCCAACAGAGTTTATGTTAAAAAGACTCCCATTTCAACTAATCTTCTAGTAACGAAAGGTAACACTTTCTCTTGCAAAGTCTTACACCAGTTTACATTACATTGAACAATATAGAAAACGGTGGTCAAAAGATAAAAAATAACAAGTCACTCACTCAACGACTGATTGTACACTAAACACTCTAGCAGTAAGAAGATTAATAAGAAAGATGTTATCCCACATGGTTGGCTTGAGCAAAGACAAATGGGGAGTGGACGGGGTCAATGAGTATGAACCAGTTCAAAGCTTTCTTCTAGCTGGGTCACTCTTACAAATCGAGATCATGTGTAGTTTGTTTAGCTATTTTTGACCAACTATTATGAAATTAATATTAACTTTTTACCTTTGATATTTATATAGAAATTGAGGCAACATGTGAAACCATGTAAGAAGGTCAAATTGGTCATTTCATAAAGAAGCGATTTTGTCAATCAATTTATGTGGTGAAAGATCATCATATCTATCCAACATTAGAACATTACTCATCTACTCATGTATGTTTGATTTTTATAGTCGAGCGGGATTACAAAAATGCTTTGTATATGATATATAACATACCATTTCTTATTCAAGTATGATTGCTTTTTACAGTCTGATGCTCACTTTTGGGTTCTTGACGTGTTCATAAAAACTTAAAAATAAGAACAATTGCAGATGACAAACTTATGTCACAAAAGCCACAAGATTAAGCTTACCTATTGTTATCAAGTGTATACACAACATCTAGTAATTGAAAAGAAAGATCAAATGTTAAAGAGGAACGGCAACAAAGAAGCCTGTTACAGTTGGAATAATATCATGTGAACCTTTTGTCCCACATAGTTAAATGATGAAAATCTTCTAAGGTTATATACCGTAGTGCATATAGACTCTCTGTCTTGCAGTTAATAGTAAGCTTTCAAGACCAACTAAACTCGTGTCTATGTGAGACATTCTCTTAAGTTTTTGTAACGGAGACTTAAAGCTTTAATTTTATTTCTTAAAGATTAAAAATATTAATCCACAATGACAAGAACAACCAAAATGGAGAGTATTTAGTCATATGTTTAGATTAAAATGCATATTGCCAAGCATTCAATAGGAAGATTTATATATTTTCTTTGTTGAATCTTCTTATTATATGCTCACTAATTATGAGAAAAAATGATCAATTTATGCAATAGTATTGGATAAAGCTGTGACCTTTACTAAGTTTGAGTACATAAATAAGCTCAACAATTAAGCTTAAATCGAGTTTGCTTTGATCAAGCATAAACTTAGTTGATATCTTCAAGGTATTCCAGTTGGCCAAACAATCTAGACAGAACTCACATTCGAATAAAAAAAAGTCATTGAAATATCGAACCAAGATTATGCTAAAAAGACTACTATTTCGACCACATTTATCTGACTCACTTAACTATGATACAGTAAACACCGTTGCAAACTCTCCTATTTTGAGTCATTTATAAGTCGTCAGTATAACATTATCAAGGGACCAGCCAAGGGTCATTAATGCAAGGAGAACCATCAGCTCACGGGTTGTTCCTTATCGGTATCATAATGGTGTTTTCATGAGGCTGAATTGAGGAAATATATCATGTCTTTTACCTGGCTTGAATCTTTCTCCCTTTTCAGTCATACATACCACAAACTTGTCAATTGTTTTGACTTCGATATAAGTCAAAGGGCAGTTCAAACATATATTTTGGAACTAATTAGTTAGATAATCTTGTGGACTAAGTAAACCCTACAAGAGTAAAAAAAAGCAAGGTAATCTTGTGTTAAAACCAACAAATTCATTTTCATAAGTTATCGAACACTCACGGCATTTATAAAAAACTATTTAGAAATATAGAAAGTCTGTGAACTAAGATAGAGACTACTGAATTATCAAAGAGTGCACCAGCCAGGAATCGAACACTCACGGCATTTATAAAAAACTTTTAGAAATACAGAAAGTCTGTGAACTAAGCTAGAGACTACTGAATTACCAAAGAGTGCACCAGCCAGGAATCGAACACTCACGGCATTTATAAAAAACTTTTAGAAATACAGAAAGTCTATGAACTATGGCCAGAGACCTCTGTATTAGCAAAGATTGAACCAGCCGGGAATCGAACTCGGGTCTGTACCGTGGCAGGGTACTATTCTACAACTAGACCACTGGTGCTTACTTGCTTGATATTACGAACTATCTTTAATATCTCTAACTTTACGATCTGTACATTCGGATTCAATGATGAAAGTCTCAAAACCATGCAAACAACTACTTCACATTTAGAGAGTCTACATTTACTTATATAAACGTGTATATATGTTTTATTATGTACTTGTGTTAAGTTGTTCGTAGTATATGTCTTTCAATATTTGTAATACTCGTTTAGGCTTGTGAGCCTAATCGAGCTCGACATCTCGAGCTTGGGCCCGAACTCGTTAAGGCTCGGCTCATTTTAAGCTTTTACCGAACCGATCTTGAGTAGCTCACGAGTAGTTCAGTTGGTTTACATCTCTGACTAAATATAACTACAAATCAAAATAATTAGAAACGTAGATATAGAATCAATAAACATTTTGCTAATGTTTTAGAACTAATCAAAAAGATTAATAAGAGAAAACTGCAAGGAAAAAACTTGTTACTATCCCACGTCAATGGGTTAAGCAAAGACAAAGGTATAGAATCAACTAAGGCTCGAGCTCAACTCGTTTAGCATTAGTGAAGTTCGACCTTGAGCTCAGCTTGTTTCGAGCTTATTTGATTTGATATTGTATCTCCAAATTTACATGATATATGATGACACTATTCATAATATGTTATTTTGTATCTAAACACCTTATTTATCTCAAAAGTTATATGAAATCTACTTTTACTATTCACTAATATTTTACATATATAAATCTCGTTTAGGCTTGTGAGCTTAATCAAACTCAATATCAAAAGTTTGGGCTCGAGCTTGATTATTCAAGGAGCTTTATTTTAAGCTCGAGCTCGTTAAGGTTCGACTCGTTTCAAGCTTATATCGAATTGATCTTGAGTAGCTCATGCACAGTTTAGCTCGTTTACACCCCCTAACTACAAATCAATATAACTAAAATAAAAACGTAGACATAGAATCAATAAACATTTTCACCGGGTATAAACTCTTTAAAAAAAAATAAACATTTTTGCCAATGATGAAGAACAAAAAAATGATGAAGAAGAAAAATTCGATGGTATCCCACATCGATGGTTAGAACTAAAACAAAAAGGAGCGGGGTATTTATAATAACCGGGTCAATAAATAATCGATAAGTTTCATGTTCTAAGCTTTGGCGGGCCATTTTGTCAGCTCTACTTTCATGTTTTGGTTTTAAACTTTTATTAACAGCAATTGTTAAAAATGCATATATATATATAATTTTTTTTATTTTTATTTTTTTATCTAAAGGTAGAGTCATTAATTAAATGTGTATTTTCTTTTGTTGATGTTAAAATATTGTTGCTTGGTTGACTTTAGTGAATAGTTAATTCAACTATTTTTTTTTAACAACTACTTTTGTATTTGTTTCATTTTCTTTTTGTTTTTTGCTTTTAGAAAGTTTTCGTTCTTATTTATAGTCTGTCTTCACATATAGATGTTTAGAGCCAGGAAAACATTTGTCAGATTTCAGCGACCCTGATGTTGTTTGTAGCTTAGACACTCTACACACCAACACCACATCAGTGAAGTAAGTGTTTCTTGAGTTGGTTTTTGACATTCGTGAAACTAATGAGTGAGCTTTATACAACACTAACAGATTCTTATTAGTGAGTAAATTTAAATTAGTCTATTTTATATTTAAATATTGTCAAAAACAATTGATGACGTATAGTCTGCATTCGGGTCATGAACCCGACCAATGAACGCTACTAGCAATCAAGCCCAGTGCGAACGAGCTCACCCGGTGACGGTTTGGGCTCACGAAGGCCCAAACCCGAAGTTATTTATGGTTTTAGATATCGGATATCTCTTATTTATGAGATATGCATTAATTGACCGACTTAGGCGGGATACGCCGAAGGTTGGGGAACACGAAACCAACAAGGATTTCGTGTGTATATAAAGGGCATCTCGGCCCTCATTAAAGGTACGATCTTAAAACCTAACTCTCCACTAAACCCTAAAAACCGATTACTTACTCTCACGCCGGAGGATAATCGTGGGAGACAATCCCACGATAAGCCTAACGGTGTTTTCTGTTTTCTTAGTGCGCAGGTCTCAAGCATCAAGGTCTAATTGATACGAGAACCGGAGTCCAAATAAGGAACGCCTAACTTTTGTATCAACAACAATTGAACAAACTTTTGGCCCAACATTGACAAAGAAACGAGAAATGGTAAATGGCATGGTGTGAGACTCGCTGGGGAGTTAGATCCATAATAAACATAACGAGCAAATGCAAACAGCCACTTCACTTTATTTGAGCTTAAAAATTGGGTGTGGTGACTCAATTTTGTGGCAAAATACAGTATACAAACGTGTATATATCTTTTATTACGTACTTGTGTTGTTCACAATATATATCTTTCATTATATTTGTAAAGCTCATTGACGCTCGCGAGCCTAATCGAGCTCGATATGTCAAGCTCGGGCTCGACTTTGATTATTTAAAGACCTCTATGTTAAGCTCGAGCTCGTTAAGGCTCGACTCGTTTCAAGATTCTATCTAACTGATCTTGAGTAGGTCACAAGTAGTTCATCGCTTACACCCATAACTAATATAACTAAAAATCAATATAATTAAAAACGTAAATATATAATCAATAAATAATTTTCTAATGTTTTAGAAGTAATCAAAAGGTACTTACCCCGATCGGGTCAATGAATAATAAGAAGGTATTTACCCGGACTGGGTCAATGAATAATCAAGGTATTTACCCATACCGGGTCAATGAATAATCAAGAAGGTATTTATGCGGACCAGGTCAATGCATAATCAAGAAGGTGAATGGTCCAAGTTTGTCGGTCCAAGTGGCCCGGCATGTGTTTTTAGCTATGGGCCATTTTGTCTGCTGGACTTTCATGCTTTGTTTTTATACTTTTTTTTAATAGTCTAATGTAATTAAGGTTCATTTTTATAACTAAGCGTAGTATCGTTTTTCAAAGAGAATTGATACTCACACATTTTTTTTATGCATACATCACAATTTGTGTATTATAGTTTGTACCGTACAATACTGTTATGCACAAATTATGGTGCATGCATAAAAAAAATGATGGAAGTATCACCTCTTTTTTCAAAGGTTTTATTCCGATGCTAAATTATTATAGCAAGAAGGTCACTGCTGAAAAGGTTAACTCTTATAAACAACTGTTATTCCTCGCTTCCATGAAAGTTACAACATTTCTTAACAAAAACAACTTGCAGTATTATAAAACTTTTTCATGTTGCAATTCGCTCAAAATTTTAAAATGTTGGAATGGTTTTTTTGGTTGTGTACCTTGAAGTAGTTAAGACAATCGTGATAGACATGTTACATATAGGAGTCGAGTGTAGTTTTTTAGTTACTTTTCTTACTACACATAATGAAGTTGATATTAACTTGACCATTAATATTTGTTAATAATTTAAGAAGATAAAGTTTGTTTTATTATTCATGTATTTCTCAAATCAAAGATTATCATCTTTCGACCACCCAAATAAAATCTATCGCGTTTTCACCTCCCACTAAATCCTAAAAATCTGATATGAATTTTCATATAACCCCATAATTGAGTGTCAACATTGTGTCTACAAAATACCAAAGTCACAATCAACTCTCGATTTTGGAGTAATGAAAGTGAGTTTATGTGGAAAAGACTCCCATTTCAATTAATCTTCTAATAACAAAAGATAACACTCTCTCTTGCAAAGTCTTACACCAGTTTGCATTACATTGAAAAATATAGAAATTTTGGTTTAGAGATACATAATAACAACTCACTCGGCGACCGACTGCACGCTAAACACCCTTGCAAAATCTCTTACATCAAGTCATCTAAAAGTCTTCAGTGTCATTAGAATTAAGTTATCGTTATCAGGGACAACCAAAAGGTCATCAACCATGGAAGGAGAACCAATAACTTTCGGGTTGTTCTCTATCAAAATCTTCCCTCTTCTTTACTCACTTCATCAAAATACTTTAGATGATACGAGTATAATCTTATTAGATTAGTGAAATAGATACTTACTACTCCCTCCACCCCTAAATAAATGTCCAGTTTGACTTTTCAAGTCAAACTGGTTCAACTTTGACCGTAAATATTTTTTTTTTGTGTTGTATAATACTTGATGAAAAATACACTAAAAACTCAATCCATTCATATATTTTTTATCAAGTATTATATAACACCCGCAAAAATAAATAAGGTCAAAGTTGATCCAGTTTGACTCTGATTTCAGAGTCAAACTGGACACTTATTTAGAGACAGATGTAGTATTTTTTTTCATGAAACTATTTGAATCCTTTGTCCCACATAGAAGAATCAGAGAATTACTTCTAAGCATATATACCATAGTAAATATGGATTGTATGTCTTGAAGTTAATACTATGCTTTCAAGGTTATGCCATCATCTCCATTAAATATAACAAATGGGGGTATTGGGTATGAGTTTGGAAAAATATATGACCTTTAAAGTTTTTGTAAAAGAGACTTAAAGCTCTGAAAAATATAAGAGATTGCATTTAATATGTCTAATAACTTAAAGCTCTGAAAAATATAAGAGATTGCATTTAATATGTCTAGCCTACAACAAAATTGACGTAACACTACTAAAAATATCATACTTGCTCAAAAAAAAAAAAAAGTTTTTTGAGTACTAATGTTGACATTTTTGTCTTTATGTGAGTGGTATGACAATTTTACCCTTCCAAATTACATAAATGATCCCTGCGGATTTGTGAAAATTGCATCCAACGTCCCTAGGGTAAATTAAATAAATGGTCCCTATCGTTTGAAGAAAATTGCATCCACCGTCCCTAACTTTTTTTTGATATTTTTTCCAAAATGTTTATTTAGTTCGTTTTTTACCGAAAATTTTTTCCAAATTTTTTTTGAAATACTATTTCATTTTTTTTCCGCAATTTTATTTCGAAAACTTTTTTCCGAAATTTTTTTTTAGAAATTTTTTTCGTGAAGAAAAAGAAACAAGGTTCTCCGATAAAAATTTCACTTGTGACAAAAAAAACGAAATTTTTTTCACATGTGACGAAAAAAAATTCAAATGCGCCAAAAAAAATTCAAAAAAACTAGAGTTTTTTTTTAAAATAAAAGCGGACGAAAACGTGTAAAATAGGAAAAAAAAAGTTTTTCGACAAAAAAATTCCCAAAAAGTAAATTGTAAAAAAAATCCAAAAACAAATTTTGGAAAAAATAAGGATGGTGGATACAACTTTATCCAAATGACAGGGACCATTTATGTAATTTACCCTATGGACGGTGGATGCAATTCTCAAAAAGACGGAGGGTAAAATGGTCATCACAGGTATTTACTGTCACTTAAAAACAAAAATGTCAACATTAGTAATCACAAGAGCATTTTTTTAAGTTCGTTACTTAGAAAAATATTTTTGGACAAATTTGAGGTTTTTTAATTGTATTACCCCAACAAAATTTGTAGTTTACTCGACTTACATGTTTACATGATAATTATTATAAGTTGTACAACTTGTTCACCAAATGTTTAACATGCATGTTGCCAGAAATACAAAACGAGTTACTCAACGGGAAAATATGTACGAGAAAAAGTTAGGCTGGGCACAATCGAGATTTTCAAGTCGGTCGGTCACGAAAAATCACAAGCTTCGACCGATGTCGTCAAGCATTAAAACCCAATATCTGGTGAGATTTCGACCGAATTAAAAGTCACTCCCCCAACCACTTTTTGCCCGTTTGGGGCATTGAAATTAAAAAAAAAAAAAAAAAAAAAAAAAAAAAAAAAAAAAAAAAAAACTTTAAAAAAACACATTTTACCACTCTATAAATAGCAACTTCCAACATAATCTCAAACACAATTCACCTCAAACTATTTCTCATCTATATTCACTTCCAACCTCAATCTAATTCTCATCTAACTTCAAAATGTCAAAGAAAAATACCCCACCATCAAAAAACCGACGATCCCGACTACCACAAAATCAACCGAATATGAATTTCTCGCCGGAAAACAAATTCGAATTAACCAGCATAACACCACAACAAAACCGTCCTATTCGCTTTCGTCCACAAAGTTTTGAATATCAATCACAACTAGCACAACCAAATCAAAACCAAAAGACCCGTTTTACGTTAACCGTCCTTTTGTCCCACCGCAACGTCCTTACACCGATTACCGGCAAGAACCTAGTGGGTCGTCGTACCATCCAAACATGGACTTCAGTTATCCTCCTCAACCGTATCAACCTTATTCCCCGCTTCGAAGTACTAATCTTGACATGAATTTGGAAGATTTTTTGCCGGAGTATCCGACACAAAACTACCAAAGTCAAGATGCTTCGATGGGCCGAGGTTCGGGTCACTGTTCGCACCACGGTTTATACCACGGTTCGTACCATGATTCCATTCCCGTTGATGATTCTGATGATGAAAAAACCGACGATGCTGAATAAATGTGCCCCATCAAACCAAAGCAGCCATCAAGGCGTGCTTCAAAGGCCTAGGACAAAGGCAAGAAGCCCGAAACAAGCAAGGCGAAAGGCAAGAAGACCGTTGAAGCATGGACAAAGACGGAAGAGGTCGCGCTTTGTAAAGCTTGGGTTCATGTGTCGGAAAACTCGGAGAGAGGAAACTCCCTGAACCGCTTCCGCTTTTTGGAGTTAGTGATAGAGTACTTTAAAATGAACCTGGCTCAG
This sequence comes from Chrysanthemum makinoi, assembly GCA_910596185.1. Taxonomy (NCBI): domain Eukaryota; kingdom Viridiplantae; phylum Streptophyta; class Magnoliopsida; order Asterales; family Asteraceae; genus Chrysanthemum; species Chrysanthemum makinoi. The sequence continues at coordinate 4,946,864 of OU343221.1, read as the reverse complement.
ACGAACCTACGACTCCATCACTACCAAATGGAAGAATAGGATTCGTAATAGGGTGGGTAATTATTGCGCTATCATTGATAATATCAAGAATAACCGTGGAAGTGGTGAGAATGATATAGACGACACTTCAAAAGCTCTTAGAGAATACCGTATGACGTACGGTCATGATTTCACTTTGGAGGAGTGTTGGAAAGTTTTAAAGGGTCATGATGCTTGGAAGTACACTGAGATGCCGGCTTTCCAAACGAATAATCGGAAGAAAACAAAGGGTTCTACCACTACCTCGGGTTCAACCCAAGCTCGTGATCCTTTGGATGTCTAAGATGTTGATGATTCTGATGATGAGACTAGAGAATCACGACCGATAGGTCGTGACAAAGCAAGAAAGAAATCATCCTCATCCTCTCGTGCTGATGATGAACCATCAGAATCATTTGTAAAATCGTTGGCCAAAACTTTATTCAAAATCAAGAAACTGTCAAAAGGGGAGAACTGTAAGAATAAGGAGGGTTTAGAAGATGCTTACATACGGTTGAGGGAAAAAGAGCTGGAGATGAAAAAAGAGAAACTTGAGCTCTTGAGGCTATCAAAACGGGAGACCGACATAATCTTCTACAACACACCAATCGACCCAAATTTGACCGGATGACAACTAGAAGAATTGACGAAAGTCAAGACAACAATCAAGGAACGCTACGGTTTAGATTATTAGTTTAAGTATTGTAATATTTATTTTAATTTAGTATTGTACTATTTATTATAATTTTAATGAATTTAAATTTGATGTTTAAAATGTTTGAAAAAAAAAACCGTTGTTTATCGACTGTGGCATCCTGGTCATGTCTGGTCGCCGGAGAGAAAACTTGATGTGGCACATGGTGACCTGGGTCATGTCTGGTCACGATTGTGCCCAGCCTTATAAAAATGAACACTAGTAATGAATCATTGTCTGAGTCATAAAATACTTTCTGGGTACGTACAAGCATTGAGTTTAAGTGTAATTTGTCACTCTAGTACAAAAATGCAAGAAGCGATGTTGTTGTCCCGATTATTCAAATATTTATGATATCAAACCAAGTTTATCTAAATATTAACTTTGATATGTAGTCTTTTAGTTGCTTTTTTACCATCTGATGAAGTTAATATTAACTTTTTACCTTTGATATTTATACAATAATTGAGGTAGGTAAAGTTTGTGTTGGAAAATTGGTTTTGCAAAATGAGTTTTTGCAAATTTTAGACACTATTTAATATATGTATATGTTATATATATTTATAATTCTTGGTAGCTTTACGTTCTCCTTGACGAGAGCTTCGCAACGAGCTAAAAAGTGTCAAAAATAGAGTTGATATGAATGAGATATCGTGTCTCAAAGTGAGGCACTTGAAATACAAAATTTGGAAAAGTGGGAGTATCCCACATCGCCCAAAACAAGAAATGAAACCTTGTTTATATAGGAATCTTGATATGAACCTTCAAAATGATTTGTTGGTTTTACTCCAACACTTACGTGCGCGCGCGTAGGGGGTGCAGATTTCAGGATTTCTAGGCCAAAATGGGTTCGAAGCTTCTGAACTCATGCGAGCCCGCACGAATGCAGATCTGAAGCTTCACATGCGTGCGTATCTTTTGGCTGCATATTACGTTTATAATATAACATATTTGCATATCGGGTTATTTTTTTAGCAATATACTGTCTTGGTGACCAAGACATGTTACGCTATAAAATAAACTATTCCTCATTCAGTTTTGATATAAAATACGCAGCTCCTTACCAGACGAGTTCCAACAATTCTTCGATCAGAAACGCTCAAGTTTTCCATGATCTTTCAGGAAAGTTGTCTAGTCCGGCTGTACAACAGTTGTGTACGTTATACCCTGGGAAACAGAATGCGATTCTGTTTTGAGGGAATCGTGTTCAACACGAGCCTCGTACCATTGTCTTTACTGTTTTCATTTAATTATCGATATAGAGTCTATCTTCTACTTCTACTCCATTCTGTCTGTTATTTATTTACTGTCATTTATTTATCGTAATTATAATATGATTTTCATAAATAAAGTGTACACCGTTTCCCACAGTTTGTGTATCAGTAAACATTACAAGAGACTAACCAAGGGTCAGTCATTGAAGGGGAACTAACGTCGTCGTCGTCTCGTGAGCTGTTCCTTCTCAGGATCCTTCCTCTTATTAAACCATTAACGATAAAATGTTGCAAGGGATACGCTAACTTAAAAATTAAACCTTTGTTTGACATGAAACGAAAACTTAAAAGATGGAAAGGAGCTTTGGTTTTGTCCCATATTAGTAAATGAGAGAAAATCTTTTATGCTTATATACCACGTTGCATATAATTTTTTTGCGGGGTAAGGATGTTCCCGCCAATTTACACCTTTTTGTGGAATTCTATGCTTTCAAAATTTCCGACAGCCTCTTAAATTTGTTGGGAGTTGCATTTGAATTTGGAAAAATTATAAGAGCTTTAAAGTTTTTGTAACAAAGACTTCAAACTTTACTTTTCTTTATCAACCTTTATTTTTATTTTAGAAGAATAATCCATGATGAAAAAACTATAAAAACTAGCATCCTCACTCACAAGTTGAGTATTTACTCATGTGTGGTTGATTTGTATAGTCGAGTGGGATTAGTGAAAAAATCTTTGGTTATACAAAATAACATGTCATTTCCTAATACTGCAACTATATGGGTTCACTTTTGGTTGTGTACAATGGTATCAAAACAACAACTAAACCCTCAATCAAGAACTAAATCCACTACAAACCGAAATTAGTCGGCACAGATTACCAACTAATCAATACACAATGATTACAAGATCGGACTATTATCAATGAGATTAATAATAGAATGATTACAAGAAGAGAACACATATCAAGATGATCAAACTCACCGATTACAGATTTGAGAGTTGAGAGATAATATCAGGTGTTATTAAACCCTACTTGATCTTTAATATCTTTTCCATCAGCTGTATAAACTTCAATTTATGCTTGAACCAGAAATAGTTTGTCCAGATTTGGTCCCTCTACTTTATTCGAGTTATATTCCTGCAAAATAAGTAAATACTAGACAAGCAATAAGCAGAAGATAAGCTAGACATGTTTAGAAACATATTAAAACCATTAATTCTGCTTTTTGAACAAGTTGCTTGTCATGTTCATAAAATATAGAAATCCGAACATTTCATATGGCAAACTTATGCCACTAAAGCTACAAGATGAAGCTGGTTATGCATTGCTATGAAGTGTATACGCAACATCTTGTAATTGGCAAGAATATCAAAAGTTGGTAAGTTAATGGATGAGAGGAACGTCAACAAAGAAGTCGCTTAAAGACAGTTCGATTATAATCATGAACAAAATGTGTTGGATAAGATACTTCACATCCGTTTATTACTTCAAAGTTTAACTTTTAACGGGCTAATATATGTTCAACATGAAGCAAATATGAATGAGAATTGAAGCATTTGCAACAAAAAACTTAAAAGACGGAAATGTGTTTTGGTTCTGTCCCCCGTAGGTGAGTGGCCAAACACTAGTGCAGCTATAAATAAGACACGTGGGGCATCTGCCGTTAATGGTATTAAAAAGGTGAATAGTACTTATCGTTCTAAGCCACTTTAACTTCAAAATCTCTATCTCTTTTTAATTTCGCTTTAACTTAGCATCTTAACCTCAACAAATTTTGAAACTATAGCAATGCATTTCTATACGGTATAACCCTCATTAGTAACAACTTTTTCCGTACATCACAATAGACTAGTTTCGAAAATATTTGCATCGTATTCATAGTAATTTAAAAGTCAATAGGTGATAGGAATAAAGTTGGACTACTTGATATGTGTTAGCATAGCCCTATAACCTTTATCAACCAAATTTTTGTTGGAATTTCTTTCTTAAGACATTCAAATAAATAATCACAAACATCAAAGTATTCAAGCGGAAGCGTATAGGATTTATTAATTAACAATTAATTAACATAAAAGAATATGCGTACCTTTTCTTGATTCTAACCGAACAAGAATCAAATCCACAAACTAGCAACGGATGAACCCTAATATGATTTAATTAGGATTATATGAATTACCCCTTACCGTTTTGTAATTCAATCCAAGAATAATAACAAAAGTATTTTATTACCACGTTCTTGTACAGACGTACTAAACCGAATTAAAGTAATGCTA